>JAUMHD010004066.1:0-14360 GCA_032359135.1 Ulvella scutata
TACCTGCCAGAGGGGTACCACAAGCCCCAGTCAATAGTAGCTTTCAAATATCTCAACAGATGCTTGACCAGAGGCTCGTGAAAAGCCGTTGGCGCAGACACGAACCTGCTCAGTACTCCAAGAGAATATGCAATGTCTGGCCTTGATCGTGTGGCCAGAAACATCACTGCGCCTACGAATGCTGGAAAGTCAATCGTTGCGCTCATGTACCAGCAAATCATCGCATGCCAACTTAGCTCGACCTCGCACAAACGACACAGAACATGCCACTACCGAAGCAACGACAGGGAAAACACACAAAGCAACAACTCTATGCACCTCAGTACAATATCAGAGATCCTGTGTGTTGCAGTTTGTCTGAATACTATGCAGCCAAACTGTTTCTCTGCACTTACTATGCAATGCAAGATCGTCCCCCTCCGTTCCGCATTATAGTAAGAGATCTCCCCTCTGGATCTCCCATCTTGAGGCCAGGCCCTTGTGTTATGTCATTACTGTCGCAATCTGGCCCAGAGTACTGGGACTTGCTTGGTCGCATGATGGTGATGTTGTGCCATTCAATTGAACTCGTGGTGCTCTGACTGAGTTAGTGGATGATTTGCTGGTACATGAGCCATTCTATGGAGTTATGCCTGCAACTTTACACACACTGTTGGTGGTTTCTTATTTCGCATTAGTTCCTTCTGCAGCTTTGAGAGATTCTTGCCAATTGACTGTCTTTTCAGACTGCAGCTCCTGATTGCAATTCATCAGAGCGTTTCTATTCAGGTTTTTCTGCGCACTACACCCAGGCATGCGGGAAGACTGGGCGGATGGCTGGGCCAGACGTATGAAGCAGGGGGGCACTTTGCTGGCGCTCTGCTTCCCTGTGACACCAATTGAGAAGCAGGGCCCGCCTTGGCCAGTCACTGTGGAGGACTACGAGGCACTGCTGATACCCAGAGGCTTTGTGTGTATTGGGATCGAGCCTATCGCAGAGGCGGAGGCCACCACTCCTGCCCGTGCAGGCATGGAGATCCTCACGATCTGGATGAAAAGTTGACGATGTGAAGTATTGGCATTCGTTGGAGTTCGTTTTGTGTATGTATAGCAGAAGATTTTGGCATTACCGGTTCCCTCAAAGTCGTGCGGTGAGAGAAAGCTGGTAGTGCAGTAAAGGCTTGTTTTGGCGGTGTCGAGAATGTGGTGGGTTTGTGAGTATCTGTGATGTTGTACTCGTCTCGTGGTAGTGCTGGGAAGAGGCACTATAGGGGGGCACTGCAGTAGCGCCTTGCTTGGGGTACATCGGGTGTTTGTTGAAATGCTAGGTGCCCGTACTGTCGTACTCGGCGTGTGGCAGTGTAGGGTGCCACTACAGCAACTAGAGGACTAGTTTGACGCTGAAGGGATGGTGTTATCTGGATGAACAGTCTGTGCAGTGATTGTCAGTGTCTTGATGAAGAGTTCACGGTTTTTAATGGCCCTAATGTACAATACTGCATGTCTGAACTCTTTGTCGACACCGGGACAGCGTAGGGGTGCACGGAGTGCAAACGTCTTGAAGCACAAGCCATAATACAGTTCAGATGCCTCGCATAGGAGCGCAGTGCCAAGCAGCGGGCAGAGCACAAACAGAAACAACCCCACTCAACAAGCAGAACCAGAAGCACAGCAACTCCAGTGCACTCAATCCTGCCTTTAGAGTGCAAATACGAGCTCCTGCAAGACGCAGTACCAGCACAGGAAAGGAGGTTACAACATCACATGCGGCCCAATACAGCGGGTCATCCGCAAAGGGCGACTGCAGCCCAGAAAAGCTCGCAGAGACCGCCGCAGGCTGGCGAGATTGGCCGTGGCATTGCAACAGGGGGAGGTGGGTGGCTGAAGGGCACGGCGGCAGCGATAAGGAACCAAGAAGGGGAGGGGGGGGGGGGGCTTGTGGGCTGGGGAGGGAACTGTGCAATCTAAAAGATAGGACAGCTGCAGGGGCCCTGAGACGAAGAGAGGCCAATGTGTTGCCAGGGGAGAGCCTGGATACGAGTGATCACCAGTGTCGCTTAATTTGTTAGGGCACACACCCAAAAATAGCCCCAAGTATTGAGAATTGTTCTATGTAACTAAGCGACACTGGTGATCAATGCTGGATACGGGTGGGAGTCACCAACCGCTTTGGAGGCGAATGAGAAAGCAGGTGTGGTGTACGCTTCTAGAGCTAACTTCTGGAGCGAGTTACAGACAAAGACAAATGCCCGCTTGACAAAGGCGTGTCACTTTACACACAAACGCCCGCTTGACAAATTCCCGCTTGACCTGCTGCACAGAAGAGTGCCTCGGGCACAACATATTGGGCACAACATAGGGTTCCTGCAGACCATGGCCTGACACAGGCATATGAACTGTCCGGTGATGTAACCCATACACTTTCAGAGCTCGTAATCGGATGGAACATGCGCCTAAAGCACGCCTGCATTGGCAGCACCCCATGCCTAAAGCATGCCTGCATCGGCGGCATCCGCCACGGACTTGATGTACCACGTCTGGAACTCCTCAAAGTCGACTTCGCCGCTGCCGTCCACATCGATTGCTCCGAACCACTCACGCAGCATCCTCACGTAGCGCCTGCGGCCCTTGGTGGTTGCTGTGATGCCCCAGAGCTTCAGCATTCCTGTTTCAAACTCCTGCACATCACCGCATGCATATGTACACACACAGTGGTGCGGCGCACGCCATCCGCCACACTCCCGCACGACGCAAGAAATAAATAGTTTATTTGCGGACTACGCCATACTCAGGCTGCACAAAGGTGCAGTGTGCAGCACACGGGACAGTACGAGGTAGGGAAGCAGCAGGGTGGTTTCACTACCTTTCCGGTTTGTAAGCGGCATATTCTCTGTAATGTACACGTTTCATACCCTTCCAGTCTGTGAGGGGAAGTGACTGCACTTCCAGTCAGTCTGTGAGGGGGGCATGGCAGGGGGGGTCATGGTCCCCCAAGAGAATTGGTAGGCCCGATGAGCACCAGGCAAACAAAACAGTGTTTTTTGTACCCAATGTTTGAAAGTACTAGGTAGAACGATACGCCACGAGGGCTACTAACCTCGAGGCCTTGTGCCGTTCGAGTGAAGTGGTGACTGTATGCATCTTGGTTCTCTCCAATAGGGTTCTTGCTTATTCACGAACCGGAATTGTACCCTTTGGTTGTTTCGGTAGTGGCATGTCCTGCGTCGTTAGTGCGAGGTCGAGCTAAGTTGGCATGCGATGATTTGCTGGTACATGAGCCATGCTATGGAGTTATGCCTGCAACTTTACACAACTCTTTGGAAAGGCCATGAATATGCGAGAGTTCCCTTTAGCCTTTGTTGGGTATGGGCTGGTTCCCGGTTAGCGCTTTTTTTCCACTGCTTTTCACAGTGTACTGCATGAAAGACGTGCAGAAACACTTCGTTGAAAACCTAAGAAGAAGCAGCTGCAGAAGAAAGCACACATGGTGGTCGACAAAGCCGTCACCAGAAGTGTCCAGGGCGGCAAACTCGCGCCGCATGACGGCGATGTCGCCAGGGCCCCACGTGTGGTCCTCGTCGATCCTCTGCTGCGGCTTCTCATGCTTTGATGGCGCGGCCTCTGCCAGCTGCTGGCACTCTGCGGGTGTAAGGTATGGGTACCACAGGAGTAGAAGCTGCACATGCATGCTTGCAGATCAGATCTGATCAGATTGGATCAAACGAATATTCCAAAACACACATGCATATCGACGGCTGGGCCACCACATTATACTGCAGTAGCTCCCAGCATGTACAGGATGAAAGCTACCCTTCTACCCCTCCTATGTACCCTTCTACGCCTTCTATGTACCCTTCTACCCATTCTATGTACCCTTCTACCCCTTCTACCCTAAGGGTTTCAAGGGGAGCGCCTGCACGTACACAGATAGGGTTCACCCGCACCGAGCAGGTTATGCTGCACAAAGGCAGTATACTGTCTCGAGATACATATATTTGGTCTTGGGATTGACCTGACACTCAGCCGCGGGCCTATGAGCGTTAAAGTGCTTTTGCGACGAGGGCCCGGGTTCGAACCCCGAGCCAATTCTGGTACTTTTTCGAGCTTCTGCGCCGGGTGCGTAAAGGGTCTCTGGTGGTTTCCCCTTTAACGAATTGCATGAAATTCGGCCACTGTGGCGCTGACGCCGAAGCTCAAAATGAGTATGACGTAGTCCCCGAATTATTTATTTATTTATACAGTGCCCCCCTATTATTCTGGTTCCTGCCCTTTCTTTGCCTTGCAAGGTTTGCATTGCAAACCTTGCAAGATACAGTCCTCGGTGGACATGTGCTCGGTGCTCACTCCCTGAGGCAAAGAGATCCCTATAATGCCCCTGATGCTGTGAGTGCAGAGGTGATGTGCAGTGTGCAGAGAATGCCATGCTCGACGCCGGCCATGTGCTACCTGTGAAAGGGATTCCATGCTCTCAGAACGTTTTGGGCATGCTGACTACTCTGTAGAAACCACCCAATTCCAAACACGTGCACATGGAAGAGAGAGAGAGAGTACATCGGCAGAACAGAACAGGAGAGCAGGGCAGAGGCAATACGTCTTCAAGATTCCGTTGAAATTTCGAAGCTTGTGAGCGTGGAAGATAGTACGATGCAATAGTTCAGTGTTTCTACATAGCAGCAATAAGCTTCAGTGCTGCACAGGCGCCCCCATCAAGCCTCGTGCGCATGCCTGCCTGCGTGCCTGTACACAAACTTGCCTGTGTTGAGGTCGTTATGTGAGTGATCCCAGACATGGAGCGAAACATGACCGGTGTAGATGCGATGGGAGGGATGTCCGACGACGAGGAGGACATCTTCGAATTCTCTGAAGACACACGCGCATACATATGCACACGAGCGTCGTACAAGGACCTACTGAATCAATTTGCGTTGCAATGTACAGGTAAACCTTGCCTTTACGAGACGGCGCAGTACACAGGTAGCTGGTGCGCGATTGCAGCAGTTCATCGCTTCGGTCTGCAGAGCAGCTGCGAAGGCGAGGCACTGGTGCGATCCCGATTGAGTTTATGTCCTGAATGTGTCGCGACAGGTCGATCTTTGTCTGATCCCTTGATGCTGGACGTGCGAGGGCACGATCTTGAACTGGTTCGTGGTGCTGCTCAGGGCGACATCAAGCACAAGGCGGTAGAGGCTGTGTGCAAGGGGGCGACATCAGAGGTGTGATCCTATTGATCAGTGGATGAGGTGGAAAGGGTGTTTGGATGCGATTCCCAATCTATTCTTTCCCCCAATCATCTGTTGCTATTCCCAAGACTCTCCAGACTCCTTGCCACCAGTGCCCCGCAGCGTGATAGTCTCAATCCAGTGGCACTATGATATACAAACACATCCGGACAACTGCATGCTCTTTGTGAACCTGCCAGGTCGCGGTATTCATTCAGAGAACATGTACGCGTGCATCATGCCCCACTCGAAGCGGCTTCTCAACAGCAATTCGCTTCAGAACACCTCCATGCAACGCTAATCAAGACACTGCTGAAATTGATCAGCAGTTTGCTGCAGTATCCTTTAAAAAGCTAAGTATGTGGGACTTTTTCTTAGGAGTGTGCCCTGGCATTTGAACTATCTCTGAGATAGGAAACATTGATGATCGCTGATCACTGACCCCAACCAAAAAAACAGCATGTACAGTTCCTAGACTCCAGAGGCAGCCCAGCACTGCACTTCAGGGGGCAGGGATGATTCATGGCTTGCATTGAAGCCAGATACTGACACGTCTGAGAGGGATGATTAATAGCTTGCATACTGACAAGTCTATATGCAAGGTATCAATTAAGCTGTATCTTGAACACCCAGCAGGTTTATCAAGGGCAAGAATGCATAAACCAGAAGCAAACCGATTCGAAAACCATCCCTACACGCGAATGGAAAAACAACGCCATCACGAAAGCCTGTCCCAGCAATGCAATCGGTGATGTTAACCCAACACGATGGAGATTTTTCAGGGGGGAAGAGGGGGGAGGTTGAGTCGACTTTGTCTTCGTGCAGGCAGTGATCACCAGTGTCGCTCCATTTGTCAGGTGACCCACCCAAAAGATAGTCCCAAATAATCACCCAAAAAATACACAGACTGTAGGGAAGGGGGTCCGGACACACCCAAAAAATAGTCCCGAATAATCAGGATTGTTCTATCTAAATAAATAAAACAAAGACGACACTGGTGATCAGTGTGTGCAGGAGGCAGAGAGCAATGCGGCATGCAGTGCAATGAGGATGCTGCATGAGGGGGGCTTCGTAGACCACCGTGGAAGGCGCAAGCCGCATGTGAGCAAGCACATCATCAAGGCGATGCTGCGGAGTGGGGGTGCAGGCGGCGGGGGATGCACGGGTACGCTCTACTATTCCCTCTACTGTTCTTTTGCTGCAGGTTACGCTCAGAAATCCTTCACAGTAGGCTTGCTTAAGCATTCCCTGGAATTCGAAAAAAGAAGTAATTTCGGCGGCATGTTCTTTTTCGGGGACAGTATGTAGAACAATTAATCAATTCTTTTCCGGTGATTTTCCGAGGTGACATCTGCTGAAAATAGTACCGAACTGATAGGTTCGGCCTGGGCCGATAAATCGGCACTAACAGCAACCCGCTTCTTGGGACAGGTCCCACTCTTGGGAGTTTTATAGTACAAATGGAAGTGAAGCAATGCTGTTTGTCTTGGAAGTGCAAAATGTAAAATCTAAAACCCTGGTAGCCACTACCCAAAACCCATCTAAATCCATACTAAACAGTTTTGCTGCTTTTGGCTGTTTGGGTTCATGCATATGCACTACCTTTCCGGTTCGCAAAGCACCCTGAGCTGCTGCAGAGGGCAGTGCTCAGTGGCAGCATCTGGACCTGATGCATGTGCTTGGGGAAAGGCAGATGGACTCACCCACCACCTCCGCCATTCCAGTGGCTCACATCGACCGACTAAAGTGGACACAGGGTACCGGTGACAGGCAGCTACTGGACCTGTTCCTAGACGGTCTCTATGGGCTTCTGTTCCCTGAGCTAGGGACACCGATGTATATGCCCAGTGTGGCACTTACAATGTACTGGCCAGAGGCCCCCAGCAGGTCTGTCAAACGTGGGAGGGAAGGATCGCTGCCATGTATGGCTGCGATAGCGTCTCAGGAGAAGAATGTAGTGTTGGATTTGTTGCCGCTTGGCCACAGCATGCTTGCGAAGGTGCAGGGGGAAGGTGGGGGGGAGGGGGGTGGGGGATCGGACAGGGATGCGTGTGTGGGGGCGCTGGCGCTGCTGCGGAAGCTTGTGGAAGACCATCGAATCATGCTTGTGGCGTGGGATGAAGCGGAGGTGCAGCAGGTTAGGCAGGTGCTGACGGGGGGTGATGAGGAGGAGCAGCTGTCGCAGTGTGACAGCTTCAGAAGCTTGAAGGTGTGGCGCTGGTCCTTCTGTGCACTCTCTTGCATTTAACAAAGGCAGGCTCCTTTAGACTTAGAAATCGATAAGAAAGGAAGTGAGGAAGATGTAGAAGCCAATAATACAGTAACAGCTCTAATCCGTCAGTTGTTGAACCGTCACTCGCTTCTACCGTCCAGAAATCTGCCAGAAAAATGTGAAAACTGGGCTCAGACAGGTCTCCATACATTAAAACGGCAATTGTTCATATAGCACTATCGTCCGACGCCTTTAGACGGGTGCAAAGGTGCTCGGATTAAAGAGATGTTGCTGCATAGGCACGCCCCTGTAACAGGTGTTCTAATGCGCATGATTGACTGGCAGTGAAGGGGCTAGTGTACTGTCTGTGAACAGTACCCATTAAATGCCTGTGAAGGGAGCAACGGAGCATGCTGCGTTCTTTCTTTAATTCCTTTCACATGCTTGCATGGTGCGAATACAGAGTTAAATGAAATCACCCAGTTAAATGAAATCACCGAGTTGAATGAAATCACCGAGTTGAATGAAATCACCGAGTTGAATGAAATCACCGAGTTGAATGAAATCACCAAGTTGAATGAAATCACCGCAAGTGCAGGAGGTGTCAAAGAGCGACCCGTTCTTCCTGCGCTTCCACCCCAGCCGTGATGAGGGGCTGGCTCAGCTGGAGAGCATTGTGCTGCAAGCACAGCACCTGAACCAGACCAAGCCGCGCTGCCACTACAAGTGGAGCCCGCTGCAGCAGAAGAAGCTGAACCCAGAGTGCGAGACACTCTTCCAGCCTGTTACATCCTTTTCTAGCACACAGGCCTGTCAGGGCTGTCGTTACGAATCTGTAGACAATATCTCAGTTGTGCCGTGGCTTGTGGTCGTGGCTTAGTGCTTTGAATTTACTTTCGAAGCTTGGGCAAGAGTGGTGGAAAGACTTTCGTGATGGTTCTTTGGGATCCTTGGAATTCACAGCCTTGCTGTCATGTTACAGCATCTGTGGTGAGACATCTGGTTGCCAGCTCTTTTTTGCACCAAAAGTCAGCGAATGTTTCCATAGTCCCCAAACCAGCAACATGTTTCCATAATCCCCAAACCGTCATCTGTACGGAGGAGTCATCCGTACGGAGGTACGTCCAAAACGCTTCGTTAAACGCTTTGTAAAACGTTCCGACCTCACAGGAGGACCCTGGGGGCCAACCATGTTTCCATCATCCGCAAACCAGCAAGATGCAGCAATCTTGTGCATTGGAAAAAGAACGATGCGGAGCTTGACACCGACTTCAGCAAATGGCCACCGGCTGGGCAGCCTTTCTGCATGCAACTGACAGGTGCCAGCGGCTTGCAGGGCGCGCAAGTTTGGAGCGATGGAGGCCAGCACCATGCTGCAGGTATACCAGCGCCTTAGCCAGTTCCTTGAGGCTTCCTGCAACGCCTCCAAAGGGTCCAACGTTCTGGAGCAAGCATCCAAAACGTTTCTGCGGGTGCCCACAGAAGACCCTGTGTTTGACTAGATCTTGGAGTTGAAGAACCGGCTTCTGGCGCACATGCATGCGAAGGACTTTGACAGTGTGCCAGATTCTCTCGCAGGCTTGGGAGCGTGTACGAAACAGGAGCCTCAGGAGCTGCCGACAGCGGTGTTCCAGGCAGCGGTGAGTGAGGATGGAGAGATAGCGGAGACAGGTGCGCACACGCATGCCGGTGTAGAGATGCACGCAAACGCCGCGCAAACGCAGCGTGCTACCACAGAGATCTATGTCAGGGAGACTCAGGTAGGCGAGACGCTGAAGCGGGGCCGTCACAAGCAGGTCTCCATGTATAGAGGCGAGTCTGTGATGCATGAGAACTCGCAGCAGCGTCCGACATGCATGCTGCGGATGCATGCAGATGAATGGGATCGTGACGAGGTGACGCAGCCTGTCAGGAACGGTAACGTTAACACCAACAGTGCTGCGCGATGGGGTAGTGAGGTGGGCGAGAAGGCGTGCCTGCCTGGTGTCGTTCCCGTTGCGACAAGGGAGAAGGAGTCTGGGCCTGCTAAGAAGCAGCGCCTGAGGGAGGAGAGGAGGAGGCAACTGGAGCAACAGGAGGAGGTGGAGAGGGCCCAGAGAGCTGTTAGCAGAGGCAAGGGTGAGGAGCTGCGTGCTGGGAATGGGAGGAAGGGGCCGGGGCCTGTGAAGTGTGATGCGCGCGGGATAATTATTTCTGGGTTTCCGGTGAAAGCTAAGAAGGGGGAAGCGAAGAAGAGGCGGTGAAGCCTCCTCTTGTGTGGTCAGCGACCAGGACAAGCTGGGGGCCTGGGACAGAATTGTGTAGATTGGAGATGCTGCAAGATGGCGAGGTGTATGACCCTGGACGTTGCTGTGGACTTGGAGAAAAGCTGTGTAGATTGTTACAAGATGATTCAGGATGCTGGGGAGCCGGGAAAGACTTCCTGGGGACCTGAGAAAAGAAGTTCTGGGTCACCTTGTGTTTGCGTCACCTTGTGTTTGGCAAGATGGTGAGCTTTAGGAAGAAAGGAGTTCTGCGTCACAAGAAAGGAGTGCTGCGTCACCTTGCGTTTGACAAGATGGTGAGCTTTAGGAGCCTAAGCACGAGCTCGCCTGGGCGAACATGGCACGGAGGGATGTCACGTGCAAGAAGGGGCCAAGAAGGCAGGGTGTTTTTGTTAGAGCCAGGTATTGCAAAGGAGCAATACTGAAGTTAGAGCTTCGAGTGTACGCATACACGAAAGCGGCCGTTGAGGGATGGGCTTGGGGCACAGGTAGTGCAGTAGAATATTCTTTTAAGGATGTGGAAACGTTTTGCAGCTTAGATCGTAGGTTGAATAGTACAGTTTCAGGGCATTCAAGCCAAAAATAAGGGGGAAAGTATCAAGAAGCCTGTCAGAACGGAGTACAGAGTGGTTAATGTACCACTGCAGAGCGAATAGTGAAACTTGCAGCGAAACTTCGCCATGCTGTGAACATCAGGGTGAACAGCAGGGTGAACGGTGGCATTGCAGCAGCAGAGGCAACAGGATAGTAAGCCTTTGTAACGCCTTTGCGGTTTGTAAGAACAGCAGAAGTGTCAGGATCAAAAGAGGAGATGTGTTACAATTACATCGACAGTAGCACAGTACACGAGCACGCACGGTGCTTAGGACTAGAAGCATCCGCAGGAAGCTAACCACGCAACCACTATGCACAAAGACAACAAACACTTGATGGACAAAAGCAGGCGCAATAGAGCCTGATAACAAGGTAAACTGTCAACGAGGCAGTCGAGGTGGACAGTTTTTGTCCCCCAGGGCCTTGTTCCCTGGTTGTGCAAGATAGTTGTGCAAGATGGTTGTGACAGATGGTTGTACAATGGCCGAAAATGACCAATAGCCGATGGGAGTTCGTACAGGTGAGTGGAGTGAGAGCAGTCCAGTGTGTGTAATGCCCGCAAATTGCTATTATCTACGGATGTGCATAGAATTTAACTTTTGTGTTTACAGCGAGGCAGACAGACAGTGAGAGCGGCGCACATCTGCGAAGCACAGAGTGCCATGCTTGCGCCTGTCAAGAGAAGAGAAGATGCTTTCGGCCTCATGGAACAGGGGCAGATGTGGCCTGTGCTTCTCAAGTTGCGCCATGTACCTCCTGAACTCTGCCCTGTCCACACTGCCGTCTCCTGTTTGGTCTATTTCATCAAACACCTGTCTCAACTGCTTGACCTGCAACACACAGTTGCCTCAGTGTTTTTACTGCCGCATACTTTCTCAAGCGAATTGCATGCAAGTCTGCCACTATGAAACTGCGGCCGAAGCTCAAAATGAGTATGGCGCAGTCCCCAAATCAAAAGTCTTTTTTTAATTTCAAAGCCACAAATAAACATATTTCGATTTAAAGGCACAAACAAACATCTGCAGCACACAGCCATGTCAGTTTGTCACTGTTGCGGCACGCACACGCCTGGGCTTTGAACGCACTGTCGCCCGATACTTAGAGGATAATTGACACCATAGTGTGAACAGTGTCTCTGAACATGCCAGAAACATCGTACGCACAAACCCATACATCCTAGAACTTCTAATTAGCTGTTCTGTTTTGCATGTCCGATTCAGGCCGAAGAGCTTGTTTCAAGGGTCTGTGTGCCTGACTGTGTACCTTGCAGACAGGTGTAACGAATGGCATGAAAAGATGCACTTTGAGGCCTTACAAGGCAGGTGAGCTAGCAAAAGGGGGTGACGCAAGCAGCATCACCCGCAGAGAGTAACGTTCTTATTGTTGTTCTATTGTTGACACACTCTCTTATTGTTGACACGCGTTCTTGTTGTTGACACACGTTCTTGTTGTTGACACACGTTCAATTCAGAAAAAACAACTACAACCGCACCATAACGAAGCACTTTCCCAGCAATCTTGTCCAAACCGTAACAGTAATGCCGAAACATACACCACAAGCGACGTTGGGTAAAAGAGTCACCCCACAATGATAGTTGCAGCACTACAGCAGCCGTAGTGGAATGGTAAACAGAACAAACAGTTGCTCTGGGCTTCTTGAGTTCATGCCTTTTCGGTACCATTTCGGTTCATCAACACTGAAAATTTGGGCTGGGGGGGGGGGGGGGGGGAGGGGCAAAGAGCTTACAAGGCGGTGCCGCTGAACTTAGGGTCTTGCACTGTAATTACTTAGTGCTTTTCCGGTTTGTAATTTAGTACCTTTCCGGTTTGTCAAGCGCTTGTAAAAAGAAACAAAACACTAATCGGGAACCGCGCCACAACCAGGAAGGGCTATGCAAATACAAAAAACAGCGTACATGGCGGCGCCGTGCGCGTTGGAACTTCTCCCTGGAGTCTGCCTCCTGAGACTCTGACTTGTTACGCATCTGCTTCAGCTGTGCATGGGCCTCCTGTGCAGTCCACCCTCCCAGACCCACCTCCAGCATCATGCCCTGCACTGCCCTGGTTTTCTTCATGCACGTGAGAGCTGAATAGCTTGTTTCGCTGTTCAATTTGAAGTAGTTGTGTCTTGTATTGTGTTCTTCTAGTGATATGGTGGTAGAGTTCTGGGAAAGGCTTTTGTGATGGTGCTGTTGTGCCGTTCGAGTGAAGTGGTGGATATTTTGTGTTAGCCGCTTTTTGCTATTTCGGTTCATGCCTATTCACCACCTTTCCCTGTCGTTGCTTCGGTATTGGCATGTCCTGTGTCGTTTGTGCGAGGTCGAGCTAAGTTGGCATGCGATGATTTGCTGGTACATGAGCCATGCTATGGAGTTATGCCTGTAACTTTACACACTATTCACTACCTTTCCGGTTTGTAAAAAGGACATTGTGTTATTCTAGTGATGTGGTGGTAGTGTTGCCAGTCGGTTGGTCCGATTCCTCCGGGCAGTTTCTAATGTACATGCCTGGCTGTCACTCTTGAGGTTAAACTTGAAGAATGTTGTGTGGAGTTCAATAACAAGTTTTTACAACAGGTCCTCTATACGTATGCCTATGATGTTGCTGTGCCTTGTTGTACACAGAGTGACGCATCTAAATCTTGAATGAGGTGATTGCTTTGCTATTTGGGCTGGTGGTTGTCCATCCGAAGTACATCCTATCCGGGTTCAACCAAAGTATGCCTGTCCACCCGAAGTATCCCGGTGCACCCAAAGAAGTTCCATTCCGTGTTTAACAGGTGCAGCAGGATACAGAGTGCTGACCTGAATCTTCTCGGATAAGGACTCAAAGACGAGATCTGGAGTTTCTGCAGCTATGCTCGCTCTCATACGGCTGCTCTTGCGGCGAGTGGCCTCTCGTTCACTGCCTGCTTGTTGTGCACTGTAGGGTGCAGCAGCGTACAGTATCCTGTCAAGTTTCCTGCACTGGAGCAGGATCAAAACATACTCTAACACGCTGCTGCAAGATACCTTGTATCTGAACCATCTAGGCAAGTGTGCAGCAGGAGCCATTTCGAACTCATCATGTACAAAGACTCAGGATATAGTGGCAAGCAAACCTGTACAGAACTTTTGATAGAGTGAATTTTCGGAGCATCACGGACTTCACTGCGGATTCTACACATCTCCAGCGAGTTCCAACCTCCCTCACTTTCCACTTCGATTGTTGAAGGTCCTTCTTCACCGTTTTCAGCTTGATGTGGAGATCTTTAGCAACATGGCACCAGTAAAACATGCTCATTGTCTGCTGCAGATCAGATGCACTGCTCTCAGCAGATACGGGAATTTCCTGAAGAGCTGATTGCCATTTTCTTGATACATCCAGGTTGATGACACGGCTTCCAAGTAGCGTGCTGCAGCCTGTACGAACCCTCAAGTACATGTCAGTACATACTTTTCATGGATATTAGATCCATATCTGTGAAAGCAGAAAGCATAGTTCAGCACACCAGGGAGTCTTTTTCTCTGATGCCACCGCCTGGGAAGGTCCCCTGCAGGGTAGTAAACAGACTTTCCAACTGGACTGGCCCTCCTGTTTCCTTGTGCAAACTTAGACACGGGCAGAACTGCGCATGGTTCGTCATCACTGCTGTCATCCGACTCGCTGTCAGAATCTGGTTTGGGCAGTCTGGGCATCTTTTCTGTCCACGAACGAACCAGCGGATCCTTGAGCTGAACAGGACTGGACATTCCGACGAAGCTATGTCATTTCCGCTGCACCGGGTACGGATGGCTGTTCCCACCAATGCAGCCATCTCAGGTGGGACTGATACTTCACTCACGCACTGAAGCCTGCTACTAAATGCCTAATGTAGTGCTGTGATTCTGATGCATCAGCGCGAATGTTAATCGGATACAGAAGAAAGGGTGGAATTCATTGGCGTCTGAGTTTGGGCCAAATGGTTTGGCTCGCTCACATGGGCGACGTATAACAGCAACACATGTACTTGAAGCCTGTTGGCTCTACGCATGGTTTCAAGTATTGCACCACCTTTCCTTTCCATCCATTTTTGCACAGCCATGTGGTCACCCAGTCAAGATTCCGAATTAT
>JAUMHD010004077.1:0-14340 GCA_032359135.1 Ulvella scutata
CCCCCCCCCCCCCCCCCCCCCCCCCCCCCCCCCCCCCCCCCCCCCCCCCCCCCCCGCCCCCCCCCCCCCCCGCGCCGGGAGTGGGCCCATGTGCAATGGGGGCTGTGAGGGAGGCAGGGGTGGTGAGCTGCACGCATCGCCTGATACAAGGACACTGCAATTGTTCGCAAGTGGCAAGGCCGCAGATGCATGCGCAGTGTGCGTGGTGGGCGGGGTGAAGAGCGCATGCCACTGCAGGGCTAGGCTCCTGCGCAGCTTTCGAGCAACAGTGTTTTCTTCTGCATGCCCCTGTCGTGGAGAAGCTGAGATTGTTTGCTCACTGAGAATGTCTGAAATTAGAGAGTTATTGAGAAAAGGGGCTTCCAGAACTGCAGTGTTGTTTCCTGTCTAGTAGTGTGTAAGCCTTTACAAACCGGGAAGGTAGTGAATAGGCATGAACCCAAATAGCCAAAAAGAACTAACAAAAAACATCCACCACTTCACTCGAATGGCAGAACAGCACCATCACGAAAGTCTTTCCCAGCACTCTTAGCCAAACTGCGATAGTAGTGTGTATTCACTGCTGATTCTGTGCTTTGATCCAGTGCTTCCATCTGCCCCCCCGTCGCCCCGTTGACTCCCCCCCCCCACCTCATGTTCTTGCTCAAGTCTACCCCTGCACTGTGGCTGGGAGCCTGGAACGCATTTGTCAACCTAATACGCCCCAGGTACTAGAGTGCCAGGCATTGATGCAGGGAGTTCGACACTTCAGCGGGTGCTCCTGGTCTTGCTGTGTCCTTATCCGGCTGCAACGGGGGCTTCTGACAGCATGCTCTGGCACTGCTCTCGGTCAATCGCCTTGCATGCTCTGCCGCATGTACCTTGCTTTTTACAGCTTTGAACATGCTCTCCAGAGGCTCCAGCTGGCCATGGAGCCAGGTCGCCAATTCAGCAATGCTGTCGCCGTAATGTAACAGTTGAGCGACGCATATGCAAAACAACGTCGTTGGGAAAGCATCAACACGAGCTGTCCGTCTTGTGTAGAGCCACACGGCTGCGATTCACTGGTCGACTCACCTGAGAAGCTTCCGCGCACTCTCAATTCTAACACTGGAGACATGGACATGTCTCCAGTGTAGCCGAGTTTTTCTCCTCGATTCATACATTGAAGCGTGAAGCTGGTGACACTAGTACTGTCACGCACAGATCTAGATCGAGATAGTGGCTCTGCCGAACCGCATAAAGCACCGCCCTGACCACCGTTCCATGTAAGTAGAAGAAGCTGTTTGCGAGCAGTTGAGCGTACCGTTTAGTTCTTTTGCGTCTGCAGCACGCACGCGACAAGCATGCGAACCTGGGTAAAGAAGCCTGTGGCAGCCTCCAAACAGCAAAGTGCTGGAACGCAGACGCCAGTAGCGAAAGCTACTACTGCAAAAAAGGGGAGCCCCAGTGTTGTGAACAGTGCGTCCACGAATGCTGCAAAGACAAAGAGTCCAAATGCTGCACAGGGTTCAACAGAGCAACCTGAGAAGGCTTCTTCTCCACCTACCGAAGTAATACTTCCTACCATGGGTGTGTATGCTGTTGATTTACACAACGCAAAGATCTCCGAGCTGCCCCTGGCTTCCGTCCCAAGCCCTGTAACGTTAGTGGAAGACAGTGGGGATGCCAGAATTGCAGTGGCCGACATTATGAGATCGTTGAAGGATCACAGCGTTCTAGGCTTTGATATTGAGGTGCAGCCTCGTTTCAAGAAGGGGGAGGCATTGAAGCCACCATCAGTGATGCAGGTGTGCTACTGGGGGATGAAGGAGATGGTGTTTGCGTACACCTTCATGCTCAGACTGTCCTCCTTTTTCTGAGCATCTTGTGATTCGTTACTCGATCTTCCGTTTCTATTTCCTTCTGAAACTCCTCCTGAGGCCTCGTCAGATTCACAGTACTGTTTTTGGTCCCATGGATCTGAAATCAGGGCTGCTGTCCTAAGTGAACCTCTAGGGAAGCGTGCCATCGTTCCAATCATCGTGCAGCTTCTTGTTCTCTTTCATGTTGCCATGTACACCTTGTGCTGGCTGCTGTTGCCTGGATCATCGAGTGCTTCTGACCTGCTTATCACAGTGGTAGTGTTTAAACGCTGAAGGACAACATGAAACTCTCCTGAACTGGGTCTAGATGATCGCTGATACAGCTCACAGATCACAGACTGAGCTCTTTCTTTTACCCTTGTTTCAGTGCTGTGCCTCGCTACTGTTGCCTAGGTGACCGTCTGCTCTTCGGAGCGCTGATGACCATTCCCTTTGGGGTTCGCATGATTTTTGAATCTTTTTCTGGTTGAGGGTCATGTATAATGTTGTGTCATGTATAATGAGTTATGCCTGTAACTTCACACATTTGTATAATGTTGTTTCTAAGCATGTTATGCTACGAAAACGTGACTGAGGCAGGCTTGATGCATTCATGCAGATTGCAACGGAAGAGCACGTGTATGTGTTTCATTTGACGAAAATGTCAACCGGTTTTCAGCAGTTCAAAGATGATCACGGGGTTCAAAGTCCGATCCAACAAGCTATAAAAATTCTGCAACCAATACTGAACTCTGATGATAAGAGGACGTACAAGTGTGGCATGGGAGTAAAGGATGATGCGAAGCTTCTGAAGCGCTTTGCTCCCGGTCTTGAAACCAGGTGCAGCTTCTCCCCCGCCCCCACCCAGTTGCTACCAACACACAGTAGCTCAGAGCAGCACTTGCACATTCATGTTTTAAAGTGTCGTCTGCCCTGCATCGCTGCATGATCAGCTGTGGTCACAGCCAAACAGAAAAGCACATGAACTACACATCAGGGGATCCCAATGGCCTTCAACCATGATCATCAGACAAAACGTCATTCAGTGGTTAGGATACACATTGCGTTTCATCAATACTATCGTGGTTTGGCGAAGAGTGCTAGGAAAGACTTTCGTGATGGTGCTGTTGTGCCATTAGAGTGAAGTGGTGGGTATTTTGTGTTAGTTGCCTTTAGTAGCTTGTTGGGTTCATGCCTATTCACTACCTTTCCGGTTTTCAACTGTTTTGGTTAGGCTCTGGCTATGTCTGGAACATAGCCATAACCTGACTACTGGATTACATCACATGTTCAGCATTCTGTGTCCAACCTAGATGTACGATACCATCAAAGAAGATATCCTGGGGTCACTGTATGCAACATGGCACGACCCTGCAGGGGTGCGATCAGCATGCGAGGCCGAAGACCTTGATGTGTACTGCGTGGTTCCCGATTTAATAGTTCGTTCTTTTCTGTTCCAGCAAAAGACAAGTTCCAGCAACACTGCCTTCAAAAGGGCCACAGTGACTCCCGACATGCTGCCTCTGCAGGGACTTTGTATGCATGCAGCACCCCGCACTTAAGGCGGGCTTCAAGCGCCGCGGGTTGCGGGTGCTCACTGCCATCCTGCTTGGCAAGCAGCTGAGCAAGAAGCAGCAGATCTCCAGCTGGGGCCAGGCGGACCTCTCTGCCGCACAGGTGGAGTACGCTGCAACTGATGCATGGGTGTCGCGTGAGATCGCCCTCAAGCTGGAGTCTCTGTGGTTGCCTGAGGCACAAAAGCGCTACTCCAGTAACATACCTTTAATGCGACCTCCTTTGCACCCGTCCAAAGGTGGCAGACTATAGTGAGTGACGGATAAACGAGCGCCGTTTGAACGTATACGTATGGAGAGAATTTTGAGCTCGTTTTCTGGCGAGTTTCTGACGGATTAACGCGAGTGACGGTTGAGCGATCTGCTACTGTACATCCTCTTTTATTAGACGAAGTATAACATTTTTTTCTCTTTGTTGGTTAATTTTTTTCCTGTGGTGGGGACTGGGGAGTTCAGATACCTCATCATTGATGAATCATCAAACTTGGTGTCAGGGGCACGTTTTTAGAGTACATAGAGTTTTTAGACGAGACGTATACCACACGTTTGAATACTGTATGTACGTGAAGTGTTCGCCTAAGAGTGCTGGGAAAGACTTTCGTGATGGTGCTGTTGTGCCATTCGAGTGAAGTCGTGGATATTTTGTGTTAGTTGCGTCTGGCTATTTGGGTTCATGCCTATTCACTACATTTCCGGTTTGTAAGGGAAATGATAAAAACCTTGAGCTTGTGCAACACACCCGGTCAAGCGACTGGCATACACACGGCGTGGTATCTCCTGCCCATACTCATACACAGCAGGATGCCGCTCCAGCACTTTGAGCACAGTGCGAAGGGGTCAGAGACAGAGGAGGCAGCTAGTAATGCAGTGGGGGGAGGGATCAAGCGGGAGTTGGGCGGTGTAATTGCTGCCCCGAGGGCGAGGGTGCGGCCAAGGTGTCTGGCTGTGCTTTTCTAGGCGACTCCTTTAGACAATACTGACGTTTGAAAACTTGGCATGTACTCTATCTAGGCACATGCATGATGAAGTCCTCAAAGGGGCTATGAATGGCCGATGCATGCTAATTAATGGAGGCGCAAACAACTGTTAGCAAGCGCACGCTTGTTGGGGAGTGGGAAGTTAGTGCTTGTGAGCCGCACCCTTGTAGATGTAAACACACATTGGGGAGTGCAGTGGGAAGTCTGTCAGTATGTCAGAGGCTTCAGTCGGACTCTCCCAGAATCACACTCGAGCAGAAAGTTTCGAGTGATAACACACAAAGCATACATGAGAGCCTTCAATTGGCTATTGCTTGCATATTGGCTGTGTAGCCTCTGTGGCTGTGCATCACACACAGTTTTTTCTGTGCTGGTTGCTCTCTGGTAGGGTCCGTATTTGGTGGTGTGTCTTGTGCTTGCTGTGCGTTGGTGGCTCCTCTTAGAGATGGTTCCAGTCCAATAGCATCTCCAAGCGGGCAACCACGGATGGCTGCATTCCACGTACAGAGGAGGAAACAATTTTCTGGGCGATCAGGGATCCGGAAAGGGCTTCGGCATCATCACCTTCACAAGGGTGCAGAAGCGGGAGAGAGAGAGCCAGTTGCAAGCAACACACTCGGAGAAGGATGGCAACAAGCCCTGAGCTGGCTCAAGTGAAGAGAGAGATCGAGATTGGGACAAGTAATCAAAGTCAAGCTGTGATCTGCCACCAAGGCTTGTGATGTGTTGCCTCAGTCCATTGTTCTCTTTCCTCTTGAGCATGGAGACCTCGTGAAGAGAGATAAGCATAAATTTCCCCAATTCTAAAAGGTGCCGTGCCTCAGAGCTCTGAAGAGCAGGAATGGTGCGGCAGTCAACTCTGGCTATCGAGAGCTGCACACCTCACCTCAGCAGCCCTTGACTGTTTGTTACCTGCACTTGGCGCACAGCCAACAGATATTTATGTTGGAAATATGAACATGCGTATAGAAAGTACGACCTTATGTTGAAGAACTGTTCTTCCTGGGGCGTCATATAATCCTTGCCATCTCATTGGAACTCCCTTCTATCACTGTGATAGCGCAGTACTGCGTGAGCCCAATGCTTGAAGCAATCCACCTGAGTTTCTGTCTTGGAGAGCTTGCTGTAGAGCTGTGCAAGCCCTTCGAAGCAGTGCACTGGCATCAGTAGGTGTCTCATTCTTCGAAGGAATCAGGATGGGATTTTGCCCTACTGGCAGCATGTACACACGGATCTAAATCGATCCGTGACAGCCTGCCTCAAGTGGCAGACAGAAAATTGCAAAAGTCTACACGATCCTGGATAAATGGGGTGCTGAGAAGTACCTCACCGCTGACCGACAAGGCCCTGCCTTCTAGTGAGAGCACATCTTCGCCCCTAATGTAACCGGCTTCAGCCACAATCTCGGTACCATGGCACATCATAGTCTATGCCAAGTTCTGTGGCGGTGGTTGTGTACAGTGCGCACCGCTTTTTCCAAACCTTCGGCGGCTTGCTAGGCTCCACCAACCGTCGCTCGCAAATCCAAGCAACACGATTATAGCAAGCAGTGAAGCTGCAAGTCGATTCGGTGTATGTGGCAAGACCTAAAAAGCGTTAACATCATCATGCTTACCGCCCATAATAATTCAAAACGTAGTGTGAGTTCACGCCAGTGCAGACAAGTTGCCCACACCTGCTCACAAAAGTTTCTGCGTACAATTGTATGTGGAGCTATTGCGTTCATAATCGAGTGCGCGTGTGGTAAGTGACCATGTGTGAAGCCTTTGCGTGCGTCACGCGAGTAGTTTTGGTCGTCCGAGCATGTTTTGGGACACAACTACCTAGATCTCTGTCAGTAACCTCTGATGTCAAGGTAAATGCGCTGCACCAATCCAAAGCCAGGCTCCTACAAAACAGCAACGCTGCAGCGTACCACCAGCAGCACGGTGTGAAGGCATGTGTGTTCATTGATGGGCTGGTATCACTCAGAAGCACTCAGATTTTGCAGAACATGTACATTATACGAGCATAGCATAGAAGACAAATATACAGTGGTTTAGTGTTTGGTCAGTGCTGCAGAGCCGTGCTTGTGCTGGCGGATACGTTGAGAGCCTTGGCAGACAGAAGGAAAGAGCAGCGAATGACCTGACCTACATGGATCGTGCAGACCTGAGTGGCACATTGCCGCACATTTTCCTTCGTTGGTCTCTCTGACGGTGGCGACCCGGTCGCTTGGGAGCGCCATGCCAGTTTTCAGTCTTGGTGGGTTAACGTTAGGAAAGTGGAAGGCAAAGAATGCTGGCGAACTTATAGCCAAACTGCGTTCACATCTTGTGGGGCTTGATACCGTTTCGGAGAAGTATGCGGACAAGGCTGGGTGCGTGCCTTGCGTAGCCTGACTATCACCGTTGCTGGTGCACTGTTGGACGCCCACAATTAGCGAGCTGTGGTCTGCAGGAAGGAAGTAACTGAACTGATAAGTATGCTTAAAGGGTCCCTGCTGGGTCATGATCCGCCCGCACAGCCTCCAACAGCACAGGATTTGCACTCACATGTTCATGCTCTCTTAGCATCAGATGTGCTGTACCACATGGTGGCCAGATTGTTGAGGCTGCACTTCGAAACACGAAAGTCTGTTGTAGCCGTGTTCTCGTTCGTGTGCAAGTATCGACCATTGTCTCATGATGGCAGCAGTGCGAATGGCAGCAGTGCCCAAGGAGCTCCCAGTCAGGGCATGCCCAGCCGAAATGGCACCAGAACGTCTTCTGCACAAGATCTGAGTTCACTAGGAAGGCCAGTGACGGACACGCCGGGTCTGGAGTATGTGAAATCCAACCCAGCATTACTGGAGAAACTGTGCGCGTGCGTATCTTATCTTCCACTACCACCCAGTATATTGTGTACATGCAACTTGTAATTGCGCATCTTAACGGTGCTCCTGTGCAGTAGAAATGTCCTGGAATGGTTTTGTCCGTCTGAGCTTGCCACTGACCATGTTGATAATCCGTATCCTAATGCGTCACGAGCAGAAGCGAGCTTTAGTGTCAGTATATCAGCAGGTAATTTCCAGTGGTTATTATTGCGTGCGCCAGATGTATGAGTTATCTTCTAATGTTGCGGTCACCACTGGGTCTACTTACCAGCCGGACAGGATATCAGAAGGCAAGAACTGAAGTATGCAGCCAGAAGTCAAGCACAGCCCCCTGTGCTTGATAATTAAATGCCTGTAATGTTCATAACATCACTTCGTGCTTCAATGCACGTCCAAGAGACTATAACATGTACCATCTAAATGGGCCAAAGGTCACCTCCTGCTATGTACTGGCACAGAATTCTGTTCTGCTCTCTCCTCAGGAGTCACTATCACCATGAGCTGTTGCACACGCAGTTTAGCTCTTATTGTGGTAGTTGTTGCAGCAGCTCTGATGCAGACAGGCAATCCGCAGGCAGCATAATGCGCGTTCACGTGATGCAACATACTAGTGACTGATCCGCCGAAAGTTATCGGCTTTTGCCTAGCGCTCCTGGCCAGCATACCACATCAACTCCTTATGAGTTTGTGGCGCCTTGCCCTTGTCCCCCTCTTCTGGGCCCTCCACTCCCCCCCTCCACTCCACCCCAAGGTTGTAAGAAGGCGCGTGTTGAGTGTTGCATTTGGGCACTCCTATTGGCGCCGTGCCCCATCAGGGTGGCACTTATGGCTGTCAGTGGTGCATGCAGGGGGTACAAGGAACCCACCATAGCGTTGAATTGTGGAGAGATGCTGCGTGATGCGTTGCGGGATCCGCTCATCACCAGGCACATCCTTGAGAGCCCTCTGCTGGACGAGTTCTTCAATTATGTACAGGTTGAGCGTCCCCATCATCCTAATCTTCAACTGGTTGCGCACCAAACGCGGCTCTCCTTCATAAGTTCTAATAGTACATCACATGCATCAAGCATGACTGCAGATGCTCACATGTGATGACGTGCACCGCACACTGGGCCAGTGCACCGTACATCGCATAGCAAGCGTCTGTTTCACAGCAATGGTGCTCCAGTAAGCATTGTTGTTGGTGTATCGCGTTGCTGATTTCATGCTGGACACCGAGTGCCCTGGTTTGAATTGAAGTCCTTGGGAGCTCACAAGCAGTGGTGTGAGTGCACGTGCAGATCAATGCCTTTGAGGTTGCCAGTGATGCCTTCACAACGTTTGAGAGGCTGCTCAAGAAGCATGAGATCGTGTCGGAGTTTCTGGGCTCAGAGTTCGATCGCTTCTTCTCACAGTACGAGCAGCTCCTTCAGAGTGATGCCAACTATGCAACTCAGCGTCAGGTGTGCATGTCTGCAACAGTTCTGGCTCACCTTTGTCTTACTTTTGGGCCAACTAGAAACGTGCATCGTCGATTGAACAGACCCCCCTTTTAACGGTCTACATCTTCACCTTCAAAATGGTGGGTTGAAAAAGCACGTCACCCAATCTTAGGGTTTATGGGCAGCTTTGTTGTGCGCATACATATACATACATCATGCATATAAGTACATCAAGTCATTTTGGATTGCATGATGATCTGTGTAATGCAAAGAGACACGTACCGCGTAACTCAGATTCGAATGTAGTTCAGCAGTAGCACATAAAGTCTACTCTCTTCAGGGCTGATCATAAGCTCTACTGTTCGAACATGGGCTCGAACACTGGGATGCTGAGCCTGATAGTTGGAAACAGGATAGCACTGAACAAAACGAGACAACTGCAACAGTAAAACATGTATACCATGGTTGTTTGAACCATGGTCTTGTGGAGCCATAAGAAAGAACCATTGGGTGGAGGAAATCTGGTCATCGTCGTGTTGTTCCCCTAAGCAGTTGTACACAAGTATTACACACTCTTCTGGTGGGTCGATCACCATTGATCACTCACATGCTGATTACCACATGTGTATTTTTACATGTGACGTGATCACTGGAGCCAGGGCTGATTCTTACTTAGAAGCTTGCTCCTTGAGGCAAGATGCTGGGGTGGTGTGCAGTCTCTGAAGCTGCTGTATGACCTGCTGTTGGAGAAGAGGAACGTGCATGTGATGTTCAAATACGTCAAGTCGAAACGGCATCTCATGCTAGTCATGAACCTATTGAGGTCCTCTTCCAAGAGCATTCAGTACGAGGCCTTCCACGTGTTCAAGGTGTTTGTTGCCAATCCGAAGAAACCCAGGGACATCAGAGGAATCCTCATTGGCAATAGAGAGAAGCTGCTCCGATTTCTCAAGCAGCTTCTTGTAGATAGAGGTGCGCTGATCTCGTGTCCGCACTTGCACAGCTCTGAAGGTTTGTTTTTGTTCGGATGATTGTTGCTCCCCTTGCTGGGGTGTTTATCTCGAGATAGGTGGCCTGTTTTTCTATGAGACGATGAGCCTGTGTTCGAGCTTCTTCGGCTAGTTCTCGTGGAGCTTGTGGTTGCGTTTGCAGAAGCAGAAGAGATTGACTTCGCAAGGGAGAAGGAGGATGTGATGAAGGAGATAGAGACTCTGCAGCTCGAGGATGGCGACAGTGTGCCTCTGTCCGAGAGCATGAATAGGAGCCCGTCAATGAACAGTCGGGACATTGGTAGCTTTCAGAGCATTCCTGGTTTGGCCCAGAGCACAGGTGGAAGCCATCGGCTGCCACCGAACCATGATGAACACTCTGGCCAATCTCTCAGCCAGTCTCTGATCAACCACTCCCAGCCTCCTGACCAGAATGGGGCTGTAGGCTAGGAATTGAATTGAATGGTTGAATGTGTATGGATATTCTTTGCAAGGCGGCGCCAAGTGTGCGCATTTCGTAACATGGGATGTAAGTGTACAACGCGCATTCGTCACTGACCTGGCGTGCAGGCCACCAAGCCTGCACCGCGTCCACCTCCTTGCAGTCTCCCGCCATGATACAAGAAACTATAATGTGCGCATTAGCGAGCATTGTGCATATTATCACTCCAAACACGACTGGATCAGACCCGAACAGTCTGCAGCTGTGTCTGTTCCCTCGAGCCCTGTCGGAGGTGCAGTATGAAGTCCATATCCAGTACCCTCAGCACAAATAGATGTTTATGTGTATCCCGCGGCCGTTGCGTGCGCTCTGAGGCTGCGGCATCGCTTCCACCATTCACATTACAGCCCAACTGTGTTGCGTATGACACAGCCCAGGCACTGATGGCTGCAACGAAGGCCAAGACGTCTTGTGACCCGTATATGGAGTTGGCGTCTGACACAACGTTGATCCTAAATCCACCCTGGACAAGGATTCCGCGAGCCCAGGCATGCTGACTAGATCTCTGCTAGACTACGGAACGTTTGTCCTATTTGCTGAGCATGTTTATGAACAGAGCAGCTTTCTAGAAATATATATTGTATGTCACAGTACTTGTCTGGGATCCGTGTTTGAATCGATGCTGCCTACGCTCTCCTCGTGTCTGAGCCACACAGCGGCAATCACTAGCCCCTGTCCCGAAAAATTCGATACTTGGTAACAGTGCATTGTAGCTATTACATATGTAGTTGTTACGCTGTAGTGAGAGTGGGTGCAGGTTACAGCTTGTGCTTCAGCTCCAGTCTGGTCTTCACGAAACCCGACTGCCAGTGCTGCCAAGCCCGCCCGTGTCACTCCAGGAAGCGAATCCTTTCCGATAGACCACTTGTAATAAAACCAAACAAACAGGCCTACACGCAGCGCAGGCATCTAGTATATCCAGCAGCTACTCTCAAGGCTTTTGTGCAAAGCAACAGCTATGAGTATATGTGACTGCAGGGCATGGATGGAGCGGAGTGTGGAGTACTAACCGACACAGAGTACTCATCTGAAGACGTTCATGTGTTGGCAGGCCACATGGAGGATGATGGCTCAGGATTCCTGCTGTGGGAGCGCAAGGCAAAGTACACAGAGCATGGCCAGCAGCACCATGAGGACATCTGCGGCTGCTCATACATTCAGATGTCTAACGGCAAGGCGGAGATCATTGCCACGTTTCGGCAGCCCACTCCAGTGCGCCTCCAAACCTCCCCCCCCACCCCCCGCAGCAAGAGCGGCGGGTGGGGGCGTTCCATTGATGCTTGCTACATGAGGGGCTTGCACCCCCTGCGAAAGAATTCAACACGCCAGCACCAGTGCACCGGGAGAATCAGATTCTCGCCCATTCATTCCCTTTCTTCTTGTGAACCGAACCAGCGCCTGTGCCCCTACCTGCGGGTGCGCAGCCGGCATCTCAAGTCCCAGCAGCGGCTACAGGTGCCCTGGCCAGGTGACGGCCCTGCATGCATGAGTATCAGAGCAGTACTTTGGTGCGGATGACGTAATGTTACGTAATATCACACACAATATCCCGTATTCAGGCAGAGCTTGCTGAGTTCTTCAAGCCTGGCTGCGAGCTTGTGGTGCTACCTGGCAAGGACAACTTTTTTCGGGGCCGTGCGATGGATGACTCCGCTGCCACCTCGTCCACCATGCTGCGTGCCGTGAACACGTTTTATAATGCATGGAGCCTCAAGAATGCTGAGGAGTCTCTTGCTGAGATCGCAAGCAAGAAGCTGCACGTTCTGGAGCCTATCTGGCAGCAGGAGGGGGACTTTCTGCCTGTGAACCGCGTGGAGGCGGCGATGTGGATTGAGCGGCAGGTTAAGCGGGTGGGCGGCGAGCTGCACTATGAGCCGAAAGTGCTTTCTCGAGCACCCAAAACTAATCTAGTGCGCCCCTTGTAGCCATCCTCCTGCCTGCGTGGCCTACTGAGTGACCTGGCCGGGTCCGTGTTGTGGGGAGCATGCCTGGGTTGCTTTTAGTGCCGATTTGTCGGCCTGGGCTGGAAGAATTATTTGATTTCTGCTGAAGGCGCTCGCCCCGGAAAATCATCGGAAAGTAATGAACTGTTCTATGTACCTTTCCGGTTTGTGGTTATGTACCGCCCTCTAAGAAGAATATTTTGCCGAAATAATTACTGTTTCCCAATTCCTTAAATGCAACCCAGGTGCATGCCATTGTCACTGAATCGGCAGCGTGCCACCCAGATTGCTGTGCAGCGTAGAAACCACGCAAAGGGGTGTGCGTTGCAGGTGTTTGCATTGTGGGTGGCTACAGGGCCACAACAGCTGGAGGTCACTGGAGTTCATGTGTTCAGCTTCGATGAGGGCGGCATGATTGACAGAGTTGCCGCGTTTCGGGAGCCTTTTCCGGGGGAGAAAGCAGCGCACTTGCGGCGTGATTTGAGGATGATGTAAACGCTTTTGTCCGGTTGTTGTGTGGTGGTCTGTACTTCACGGCGTGAACACGACGAAAGCACGTGAGGAGAACTACGTCAAGGGTAGGGTTCTGCAGGGAGTATATGCGCGTCTTGCAAGATGCCCATCTATCTATTGCAAGTAAGATCTTGAGAAGTTGTATCAGCATACAGCAGATAAGAAAAATGCATAGTTTTTGGATCTTTTTGAAGCGCTTTCTGATTGCCGCACCAAGCCTCGTTATCTCAACGAACACCCCTTTTGGGAACATCTGAAGAAAACCTTGACCAATTTGGGCCCCAAAACTCGATGCCGGTTTGCCCCAACACCTTGCAAATTCTTGCAGGCGTACATGTCTCTTCTTTGCGTCCGGTGTGTGCGATCCGTGTACAGATCGTGGCATCTGCCTTGCAGTGTGTGTACATCAACCGCCCTTCAGTGCTGTCTCCAGCACCGGGGAACCTTCGTGATTCCACTCTCGATGTAACTCAACACACACTTTGACTCGATGTAACATTCAAACTTTGAATCGGTCCACAATGGCCGCGGGACACCCCCCCCCCCCCACCCCCCCTCTCTGCAGTACCAACTCCCGCACGCATGCACTTGTTGGGACATCACCAAATGCAAGCACAAGCTATGACATAGTAGACTATGCTTGAGCTATTCCGACGTCTACATTGCATCTTCGACGTCTACAGTGCGTCTTCGGGTTTGTTCACGACCCGGATACCCATCGCGCGCGCGCTGCCCACTATCTGCGTGCACCATGCCCTCATGGACAGCTGCCTGTTCTCCTCACACTTCAACTGCACGCAGTCTCGAGTTGGTGCCGAGGAACTGATGGAGGGGTTGAGAAAGATGCGTGCGCTTACATCGCCCCGAGAACTGAGGGGGGGGGGGGGTGTTGTATTGCATTGAGAAATTTTGAATTTTGTTGGGTGTAAACGTGATATTGCAGTGAGGAGTGGTAGTTGTGTTGTGTTGCTTGCTTCTGGATGTTTGGGTTCTTGCCCATATACTAGCTCTCCGGTTCGTAAAAGAGGGTACTAAGAAATCGAGGAAGTGTGTTAGCATGCACGCGCACACATGCGGAGAGCAAGCTTGCAGAGATGATCAACGCATTTACAGTGTCACAGTAGGCTCCTAATGTTGCACATGGGCAGAGAAACAGTATCATGACAGAGTGACAGCATGACGAGAGAAAGCAGTGAATTCCCCTGAGCCACTAAGTGTAATCCGTCTATGCACTGTAGCCAAATCCTTGCTAGACATGCTCTGATCAGTGCACATGGCCATGTATGTGCCCACGACAGCTGCTGTTAGTTCATTGTCGAAAGACATTCCAGAGAGAGGTTCGCCTTCAGCAGTGCACTTGTTCACCGACAAAGACACCAGATGGTTGCTCTCATGCACAATTTTGCCAACCCGTTTGATGCTGTATATCTATGAAGAGATCTGCATCATCGTGTATGCATCTCTCTCACATCTACTACTATATATGATTTTTCCCACCGTTTTGCCGTTTCTGACGATCCCCGTCATTCCACGCCTGCTAATTACAACCTTAATCACATATCATTGTTGTATAGCGATATGGTTTGGCGAATTGTGGTTCAGGACGCCGTTTCGGTAGCAACGTGGGTTGAACGGTCATGGATGCACGAAGCTGCCACTACAGAAACACTTCAGAATCACGCTGCTTCTGTTGGTGAACAAATAGCTACATACATATTCAACTCTATACCGTCGATCATGGGTG
>JAUMHD010004088.1:0-14333 GCA_032359135.1 Ulvella scutata
GTGTGTGTGTGTGTGTGTGTGTGTGTGTGTGTGTGTGTGTGTGTGTGTGTGTGTGTGTGTGTGTGTGTGTGTGTGAAGTCATCGCCACGTGCCGAGCCGCCGTGCTGGGCGCCATCGGAGTAGAAGGTGCCGCGCGTCTTCATATCATCGAACATGCTGTGCCAGGAATGCAGCACAGCCTTGGCACTGGGCCGCTTCTTGGGGTCGCGCGCAAGGCACGGCATGAGCAGCCGCCGCAGCCCCCTCAGGCTCTCCCGCTTCTGCTCGGCGCCCTCCCATGGCAGTGGCGCCTGCCCGCGCAGGGCTGCATGGATGGCCTGAGGGGGGCACCGGGGGGGAACACCCGCCCATTCGTCAGCAGCTCAAAGGCCACCATGCCCAGCGCCCACACATCCGCCTCGGCGGTGGCGATGGCGCAGGGGGGCTCTGCGGGGCCAACCGCGGCCAACACCTCTGGCGCGGTGCACGCCAGCGACGCCGCGCTGCGGGGCAGGGGCGCCACCACACCTGCACCTCCACGCCCCTCTGCAGCACGCCACGCCCAGCAGCAACGCACCCAACACCACTAGCTCTTGGGGAGAAGGCACAGCAGACTGACGAGGAAACAGAGTTCACCAGGCAGAGGGGCACGCACCGAGCGGGCAGGAGGCGGAGAAGTCGCACAGCATCCAGTCGTGCTGCCTCTCGCACTGCAGGATGTTGGAGGGCTTGATGTTGCGGTGCGCGTAGCCTGCCTCATGCAGCGCATGCACAGACTTCAGCACCTGCCCCAGTACCTGCATGCTGGTGCTGCTGTCCGCGGAGTACTTGCCCATCCACACATCCAGCGAATGGCCCTTCTCTGCGACGGTGAAAGGGGGGAGGGGCCAGCCGCTGGGCATCAGCACCTCCTGGC
Organism: Ulvella scutata; assembly: GCA_032359135.1. NCBI lineage: Eukaryota > Viridiplantae > Chlorophyta > Ulvophyceae > Ulvales > Ulvellaceae > Ulvella > Ulvella scutata. Next base: position 896 of record JAUMHD010004088.1, read on the forward strand.
GGTTGTTGCAGAAGAAGGCGGGCGAGGCGCCGACCACGTCCGCGAGGGCCCGCACACCGTACGCGCGCTGCTCGTTGGCAAAGCCGGCAGGGTCTGTGTACACCTTCACCGCCACCGCCTCCTGCACCCCACCCCCCGCTCCGGTAATCGCTGCGATCGTGCAGGGTTTTCATGTGAATGCGGTGTGTGGTGCGTGGGCAGGCCAGCAAGCACACAGCGAGCCTGCGACAGAGACTTGCCACTGTGCAACACTGCGGCATGTATTTGAATGTACGAGGGATGGTTTGTCTACACCCATGGTTGTTGAAAGAAGAAAGAAAAGCCCCAGATAAAGGTGACGAACATTGGGGGGGGGGCAGGGGGCGCACCGGCAGGCGCAGGACAGTGGCCACCTGCACCACTCCAAAGGAGCCCACGGTGCGGTCCGCAGCGCCCAGCAGGTTGTAACGCTCCAACAGAGCATGCTTGTTCGCATGCATGTAGTCCAGCGCTTGGCACACATGGCCGACCATCTCTGTGTACCTGCATATGCGCCCCTGTCACCACTGCTGGGCACCGCGGGGAACACTCCGCATGTTTGAGGCAAGGAGAGTCGCACCCGATGAGGCCAGGCACTGTTGAATGCTGCTGTGCCAGCTCTGGCAACGGGGGAGGCCTGCCCGCGGCCTTCGTCGTTCACAGCCTTAGGTGTATCCGATGGGGCGGACGTGTAGGAGCGCTGCTGCGGCCACGAGCTGTTGTCCTGAGGCATACTGACAGCAAGTGCACTCACAGGGGGATTGGGGCCTGCCTTTCCGTAGCTACTTCTTTTTGGGGCGCTTGAATCGGTAAACGGGCTCTGCACACGTTAACGCGAAGTGAATCATGTGTTGATAGTGATGAGGCTGCAGTGTCTGCAGGGAGCATGCATTGACACGTAAAACGCAGCAGGCGAGGCTGGCAGAAGGCTGGCCACGCTCCGCTTCGGGCCTCTTGCCAGCTGCAGGTTTGTGCTTGGCGCAACGGCGGCGCACGAGCACAGCGGCAAGCACGGCCGCCACCACCACCACCGCCACTGCCCCCAATACGGCCCTCACCTGCATCTCGCGCCCACCTGGACTCGGTGTCTGCAACAAACGTGCTCTTTCTGTGGAGGGCGGTGGTGCAGGAGCGGGCAGCGCGGTTTGCTCTGCGCCTGCAGGGCTTGGCATTGGGATCAGCTGCTTTTCATACATTTGCTGTGCAAGAGGATGTGTCGCCCTGATAGGCAGTGTGGACATGAGCGCCGCAGCAGCCTGGCCCAGATCCTTCACCTGCTGCGGTGCACTGCTGGTGCACTCCTCCTGCACAGCACGCCCCCCCCTCTCGCACGGCCCCGCCTCCATCACGCCTCTGATCCTGCCGACCCACTCCACCACTGACACCGCAGCCACGCGCACGTGCACTGCACAGACTCACTCTCGTCGCACCGAGAGCTTGCGAGCAAGAACAAGTGTGCGGTGGGGGGTGGCCGTGTAGCACGCACTTGGCAGCGGTCTCACTGTTCTGGCGTAAAACGCATGAGGCCGCCGTGCAGGCGCATGCCGGGCACATCGCAATTTTTTTTAACAGCAACGTGGATGTGTCACTGATGCCTCTCCGCAGTGCCCCCATCACAAGACGGACATGTGCTCGTGTTGCCAACACAACCAACACAGTCGTTGCGCGCTGACTGTTGACTGGAGGCAGGATTCGCCCAGCACATCGTACGATGCAGTCTTGTCTCAACACCAAACCGCAACTACAACATGACAAACACGGACCCCTGCGCCATGCCAAACCCCACACTGCCCTTCCCGCATCGGTCGACAGTACAACACACAGAAAGAAAAAGTGAAAAATGAAAGAAAGAAGCCAAGAGACAGAAAGCTACGATGTTGAGAGCCGCTCCTTGGGCAGCTGCGGAGGCGGGCTGCTGTGCAACGCAAGGCTGGGGTTGCTCGCAGCTCACCTTGGTTGTGAGCTTGCTGCACGCTTCGTGGATCCTCTGGTTGGTCTCAGCGACCCGTGTGAGAGTGGCAGGCTCAGAGACGTTGTACACGATGCTGAACTCTGCTGCGCACTCTGCATCGGTGGGCAGGCTCAGATACAGGCCTGCGTAGCACTTGGAGTTCCATTCGTGCTGGCACGCAGCCGTAATGCGGGGGTACCCCCTGCACCAGCCACCAACCTGTGACCCACCGTGTCATGCAGCAACCTACAAGAAACATGCGGCACGAGTGAAGAGCGCCTGCTGCAACTGGGGCAGGTCGCCAGGGGCCAGGTGTGCGATCGCAAATCGCCGACGGCGCCTGCCCCCAGCAGGTGGCTACCAGATCCTTCCACTACAAAACGAACAACTTGCAGCTGTTGCTCACGACCTGTAGCTGTTGCCCATGTATCACGCAGGCAGTAATGCTGTGGGGGCATATCGATAATGGCAGGGTGCATCCTTAGGTCGCAGCGCCCAGAACGCACAGCGAATGATGCGGCAACACATGAGCATGAAGTGTGAGGTGCTTCGCAATCCATGCGAGGCAAAGGTGTCGAGCACGGGAGGCAAGGGGTAAGCAGCGCACAGGTGGAATTGACTCCATGCGTTTTCTTTGTCCACACAAAGTTGCATTACGTTCGTGACGTTGTTTATGTCTGACTCTAGTGGTCTGACATATGGTCTTGCTGAAATCTGCTCGAACAAGTTCACTATTGGGCGGGTCTCGCAGTTGGCCTGCATGTACGCCTTCATGGCTTCCGGGTCCAGAAAGAACTTGGTGAGCACAAGCCACTTGTTTGGGCTCGTGATAAACTCATTGGCGTTTTGCTTGTGGTCAGAGCTCAGCGTGCCCCCTGCACACACCCCCCACACACATATGTGCATGCACGACAGCGATGCACCACTAGGTTCTTTCTGGCAAAACGTAACGGAATTACGCGTAATTACGACAATTACGAAATACGCAAGGAGTGCGACACTGATGCACGAACACTGCCTTTTCAATCCTCACCACAACACTTGGCCAGCAGTGCAGCATAAGCGAAGCATGTGAGCGCGGCAGCTGACTCACCGACATGTGCAAGGGCCTGCTCCAACTCCCAGCAGCATGTCTTATGGCACATCCGAACATGTTTATTCGGCGTGATTTAACATGTTGAGGCTAACACTGGACACGGGTGCACAGAGACAAGCCACGGATGCATGTGACCATGTATGCATATTGCAGGCAGCGTACATCCTGCCACCTCCAGTCAGAGGGCACGGTGCGCACTTTCTATGAACTCCTTCATCGTGTTCTGTACATTGTGGCCGATCGAGCGCAGTGCCTTCGCAGAGAAGTCCAGAAGCTCCTCAGAAGGGCACTCCTGCATGGCCCGCCACATGTGCATGCTATAAGCGGCCGTGACAAAGCTTGCAGCCCTGTGGGCTGGACAACCATGCAAGCGCAAACTGGAATAGTTGTAAAATGCAAGGGGCACTGCACGTGCTCTGTCAGGCAGCTGTGTGGCCACCAGGGCTTCGTGGATAGAGGGCAAGAAAGGAGTGGGTGGCAGGAGGGTGGGTGGCAGGCACCATTTCTGTGCAACGAGGGCCGTACCAGAATGAATACACAACCCACAGGGCCAGAAGCTGCTCCAACAGCAGATAGCGCAACCATGTGCACACCTCAAGTCCCACAAGAGTGGCAAGTATCTACCAAGACACACCAGACATGTTCTGTGACAAGCTGAAAAGGTGGATGATGGGCAAGGACTCAAATGGCCAGCCATAAGTGCTCATGATAGAGCATGTAGCATACATCATCAGTTTGGCGAGGTGCGCACCAGAGTGAGTCTGTCTGGTACGTCCACCGATTCTGCATCTGATTGATGGAGCTGCCTGGTCACAAACTGTCCATGCCATGTGGCATGGAAGATGTGGGTACACGTGCCTGGTAGCCAGCCATCCATGCAGCATGTGATTGCTGTTGCTGCAAGTAGCGCTGGATGACGAACTGTGCATGCTCTTCATCTTGCTCCTGACTGCATGCCCACCAGGTCAGTGTTGTGACACTGGGCCACACTGCACAGTAGCTTGGAAGCAGTGGCATAGGATGAGGGGGTGAGAGAGAGGCACCACAGATGTGTTGCACCCAGACACCCACATGTGGTCATGGTTTGGTTCTGGAAACAACTTCAAACGTGCATTCATCTCGTAAGGCAAGTAAGCCCATGCAAATGGGATGATGAGGAAGGGTAGTGGCAAGCACACACCTGCAGCTTCCTCGAGGTGGCTGGGCGTACATGGCCAGGGCGTGTCAAGTTCACCCAACGGGCAAGCTCAGGGCAGATATTCCAAGAAAACTCATTAAATTGTCGGCTCTTCAACAGCTCGACGTTATTGTTGCTGACGCTGTTCAGGATGCAGGACTGGGAGCAACCTGGCACTTCACAGGACTCGAGCCAGAGCACGTCTGCAGATCATTTAGATCAAGATAGCATTTATGCATAGGTTATTGTTTGGTGGAGCAGAGCACGTTGCCTCAAGGGCATGTATCTCTAAACAAGAGATAGGCAGTGTCTCAAACAACAGTCGGGCAGTCCACGCCAAATGCTTACGTGCCGCGAAAATTGAATTGCTCTGTGACTGCAAAACAGTATTCAGGGAATCATAGGTGTGACGCCCCTCTTGCAAATTTGTGCAAGTGAGCATTTTCTCCGCAAGAACGTATCTCTATAGATGTGCAGTGGTTGGTTTTCCAGCCAGCACATATCTGTTGCAACATATCTCCATCAGTCAGGAATAGCGTGGGACAGACTATGTACGTTGAAGTCTACATCTTGTTTGCCTGAGACATAGTAAGTTTCTGGCAGAGCGCAAGGACAGACTGGCTGGCTGGAATTGACAGGCTGCAGCGCACATGATCCTCGACCTGTACACTTGGTAAGCAGTGTCCAGTCTCGGTGGTCAGTGCATTCCCCTGCTGTAGCGCCAAAAGCACGGCGGTGATGGAAAGGAGGAACGCCTTCATGCTACCTGTTGGGCGCCCATCCATGCAGTATAACGGGGTCACGGGTTACGATGAGGAATATTCGCTATATAGAGCGGTAGATTTTCCTGCTGCAGCGTGGCAGTTGTCAGCGTGTATCCGTCTAGAGATACCGGAAAGTTCGAAGCCTCGGCCAACAGTGACCAGGGCAGGTGAACTTGAGAATTGGAGCATAAACTCTCGTGCCACTAGCTTCGTGCCACAATAGCCTATGCTGTTACCTTTCCGGCTTGTCAGTTTAGCGTATGGTGCTTGAAATCGTATATATGGCGCTTCGTTATTCACACCCGTTATTATGTCAGTTCACACTCCGATCGAATCTTTGGACATGCATATGACGGTGGGCCGTGCAGCCGCCGAGGTGCCACCAGGTGCCCTGCCTGTGGTGTGTTGCCCTCCTGATCCTGAATGCCTCTCCTACAAGGCAGATTGCCATGGCGTGTGTGCAGCTGCCGCAGCATCGCTGGCCAGCACCATCCGGATGACATCACAAGCGCCAATGCAGCCAATGCAGCCGTGTTGATGTCTTTCTTTCTGTTCCAAGGAAACAGGGAGTAGCAGTGGAGGTATGGAGTTTGGCAGCCACTGGGTACAATCCCCTGCTTGCTGCAGTGCGTGACATAGCTGACTTGCAGTGATTACGTACTGGTACTGTGTGTGATAGTGTAGTGCCTTGTGTGAAGGCTGATGTTGGGAGAAACTTGTGCTGGCCATCCGGGTTTCTGTTACAATCAAGACAACCGAAGAACACCGGCTACAGCCGAAGCACACTGAACCGTAAGGCAGCGCGCCTCAGCCAGCATTTCATGTCAAACCAGACAACTTGGAGCTGAGGTGTGTGGCACGTGGCAGACCCTGGCTCAGAGGCTACCACACCGAACAGAGCAGAGTACGCACTACAACCATCCTTGCATGTCTGTTCCATCAACAGCAATGTGGCAGTCCCCTGTTACAAAGCGGGATCTGATGTCCCATGTCACACCAGCTCCGTCAGATCAAGAACATATGCGCGTGCAGCTAATGATGTTCAATTAAAACCCAACAGGTAGCACGAGTGTGCATCGAGAACTGCTAGCGGGCAGGTGCAGGCGCTAAGGTGTAGCAATATGTTGACCCAAGCACAAGGCTGACAGGCAATGTGAGCGGGCTTCGTGACAACAGTAGCACCAATCAAGCGATTTGGCAACAAGCTGTATGTCAGGAGCTGAGTGGAGTTGGTATCATCGAATGAGACCTGTAGGCGCTCGATACCACATGCTGCAGGCGGCCCTGTTCACGAACGAGTGGCACCACATAAACAGGGCAGACTACATGTTTCGCTTCCTGTGTGTTGCTTGTCATTGCATGCCCTCAAAGGCTGTATACGAAAGACAACGGGTGTATACGAAAGCGTGATATAGACTACGAAACGTCAACGCACACAGATGCATGCAAAATCTGCAGCAATCGCTGCATGCACAACTTCCCGTGCACTCCGCTATCAGGGTCGAAGCTGGATATATAATTCGGCGGAAGTACTTTGGTTGAGGTGTTCTGCGCGTGCTCGTCCGTGTGTTTTCGGGAACCATGAAAACGTCGAGGGTCAGAGACAGTGGGCATCTGACTTCACCACGCTCAGTGCGCAGACACGCACCAAATTGGATCCATAGCCATCCATCTGCGTTCTACTATCCGTATCAGTGTACCTCTGGGCGCCAGGCTCTCACAATGGCGCAAGCAGAGCCTGTAGAACTCAATGAAAGTAAGTATGAGCCTGGAACGTATTTTTTGGGCTCCGAAACGTGGAAGGTGTGCACACACGTTGTAACGTATTAGAGAGACGTTCCTTACGTTGCAGATTCGGTGAATATGCAACGTTGGTCCAAGGAGTGGGGTGGCCACTCACAACAATTGTTTAGCTATCGTCTTCCTAGAATTGCGCTCCGCGATATTCTCAACTAGACAGGTGTTACGCATCACATATATATCATACCACTTTCTTTTTCATGCTTGACAACCGGATATTGAGCGACTGTCCGTAACTTGCGTGTTTCCTGCAGCGTCATTTCTGCTCAACCAAGGCGTATATGTGTGCAGGTGGGGCCAAAATACAGGTTGGAAAGGTATCTTGGGTCTGGAAGTTTTTCTTGTGTTTGTTTAGCATTGGACACAGAAACGGGGCTGAAGGTGTGACCTGGAGAAGCTGATGCGGACTCGTCCTGTCACACTCAATTCGTATACCCGCTGAGTGCGTGTACATCATTGCAGGTGGCCTTGAAAAAGATCTCGAATGTTGCCTCGGATCCTGACAATGCTCGAAAGGTCCTGCGAGAGCTATGTATTCTGAGGCGTTTGTCACATCCCCACGTTATCAAGCTGCACAATGCCTTCTGGAAGCCATCCCCTACAGGTATGCTACATCTACAGAATCACACTGCGATAATGCACAATCGCACAGGTTGTTTTTTCCTTCTAGCTCGTGTTCAAACGTTTCTGTGCTGGCTCCATCAGGTGGATATCCTGAAGCGACCAAATTCTGGCAGATTATAATAGCTGTGGGTGCAGGAAGATTCACATTGGTTAATGGACGGCTGCAGAGCTCCAGCATTGATGTTTATCTTGCCCTTGAGTATTGTGATGGTGGGGACCTGCATGCTCTTATGGGGCAGCTGTCGTCCACTCAGATCCAAAATCTCATGCACCAGCTGTTGGCAGGCGTCTCGTACATGCACAAGCTCAACGTATGGCATCGAGACTTGAAGTCTGCCAATGTGCTGCTGCGGGTGCATGAGGGGCAGTACATCGCAACGATTGCTGACCTAGGTGCGCCATTCACATGCGAAATAATTCCAGCATGAGGCAAGACAGCAAAAAAATTTATCAATGCTACTTTGAGTAGCCTTTGTGGGCCCAGATTGCTGCATAATTCGAGCTCACATTCAAAGGTCGTACAATAAGGCTACAGTAGTACAAGGGTTCTTGTCCCTCACACGTTTGCTTGTGGCATGAAATCAAACTGACAGGTTCACAAAGCCTCCATTGGAAGTTGCTTAAACGTCGAAGTACATGTGTAGGGAGTGCCAGGAGTGGTGCTGGCAACACGAGCATGGACCAGCTGAAGAGAACAGTGAGCATCATATCCGAGCCTGCAGGCGTTTCCATGACCGTTACCAAACTCAAGCAACATGCCAAACAGTCCCAGCTGCTCACCACGTGTGTCTCCTGTTGCTCAGCTGCCAGTTCATGCTGATATTGCATCTCCTGAGGCAAGGAGCTCAACAATTCTATGGTTGTTTTGGCTGCGAAATAGTTTAGGAACCTGGAAACACTTGATGGGATTCGTAGAAGCCATCCAACATCTATGGTGCTCTCCACGTGACAAGGCCCACAGTACTGAACAGTAAACGGGATCCGTTCCCAGAGGCTATCATGCATATCCTCTGGCACTCACTTTCATGTGGTTCAGGGCAACTCCTGAGGAGCAGTACCACCACTGTAGTGCATCTGGCCTTGTATGGGCCACCTGTGCACGCGAACAGTGTCGATAGCGTTGCGTTGCTATCGATACTGTGGTCTACTGGAATTAGAACACATGGTCTACTTCCAGACCACAAATATGCAGCACATGTACAATTGAATGTAGCTGGGAAGGCTTTGCTGGGTTCGTATTCGCTCTCATCAAGAGAAAACACAACAAAAGAAGATGTGTACTGTTTCCCAAGTTGGGATCTTGCGTTCTGGGAGCTTCTGTGCCACACGTGATCGTGCATGCTTTTCGGGCTTTCAGCAATGCAACACCACAGTGCCTGAGTGCAATGCAGGAGAGTGTGCACACCATGCTACCGAGCACCAGAGGTGGTCATTGCACGAGGGAAGTACACTTCTGCGATGGACATGTGGTCGGTTGGCTGCATCTTTGGGGAGCTGCTGCAGCGCATGGAGCGTGCTGGGGCCTCCTTCACACCCAAGCTCATGATCATGCCCGTGTTCCAGTTCAGTAACTGGTCGCCGCCTACTCCTGTCCCTGGATCTACCTATCAGGATGGTGTGCTTGCCGGCAAGGTGTGCGTGCCACCTCTGCATACTGCCTGCTCCCACAACCATCTCTTCTCGTAGCGATAAATGGCAATGCAACATACCCTGAATGAAGTTACACCTGCAGGGCACTTGCTGTCTTGGAACGCGATGCTTTGATATGCAGTAAGACTGCGCTGCATACCAAGGGGCAGCAGGTGCCTGCTGTTCATGTGGCTGTCTAGTTCTGTCTCGCGACCTCATGCCGTGGTTGTGTACATGCTTTGACCGTGCAAGTGCGTGTGCAGGAGCTGCAGGCTATATTCGAGGTGATTGGGTCACCCGAGTGGGCATGCATTGAGGCAGTGGAGAGTGAGGTGTGGCGCCGCTTCCTCTGGCAGGTGCCCGCCACTGCTCCCCACTTGCAGCGGCGGTTTGGCTTTGCGGGGGAGCCTGCAGTCGACCTGCTGCGCCGCCTGCTGGCGTTTGACCCAAACAGAAGGTTCCGTCCACCTCACTGCCGTCGCCCCAAGACCCGATACCTGCCTGTTGAGCTCGCCACACAGCAGGAATGTGGATGCGGTCGATCCACGTGTTGATCTGGACATTTGTGTTCGTATAAACGCGTACTGAAGTAAAGTATGAGTGCTCATCGAAACTAGTCAAGCAAAAGTGCTTGTTCAGTCTCGTAACGTCTTTACAACCGTGCCAAATTCTTTACAAACATGTCAAATTGGACGTGTTTATGCTGGTACAAATGCTTATTGTGTTTCAGTCTCGTACCACATTCCCAATATGTGCTTATTAAAACAATGGGTGTGCTGTGCTGGGCGTACAATGACCGCCGGTGGGGGTCTGGTGCAGGTGCCGAGCGGACGAGGCCTTGTCGCATGAATACTTCCATGAGACCTCCAACCCTGCCGCGTCTCAGACGTCTCCCAGCTCCTCTCCAACCGCCAGGCTCACAGTTGTTCCAAGTAATTGCCTCGGTGACTCAGCAGGTGCGCAGCCAAGCAGCCGCCTCTCTGCTTCCCTGTATTCCGCAGGCGCACACCACATGACAGCAATCAACACAACTGCGTTGTGAAATATTAAGTGATGGTGGAGGCAGGATGCAAAGAAAGTGTAGCACTTCGTTTCTGCGCAGGCACGATGGGGGTCAGCGTAATTTTGTCCGTTGTTAGTCGCATCACCTGTTGGTGATAGGATGGCAAGGTTTTCAGGGAAGCTGGACCCTGAAAGTTACGAGGTGCCAACTACCATCAAAAAGTTGAAAAGCACCATCACCTCAAGGTGAACTGGGGAGGGGGGGCAAGTTTGCACATCGAGTGACCAGATTTTGACATCTCATGAAAGCTATCACTAAACAATGATGCATCAGCCAAAAGAGCACACTAATGGGGGTGCTTTTGTAGGGGAATGTGGGTCTGAGGAGCCGCCGTTGCCGCCTGCGCCACCCCCATCACAATTCACACATTGCGCAGAGCCCGCTGCAGCTGTGGAAGCCTCTGAAGACGGCCAACCTGCACTCACACCCAGCCCCACAGGTCGGCAACACATGGGCTCCGCAGTCGGCTCTGGGGCCCAGCCAGTAATCAGTGCCAGCATGTCCTCTGCCACGCGGTCGTCGCAGCGCACAGCAGCGCCTGCTCACAGGAGCGGTGACCGCGCAGAGCCCCGCTGCAGCAGCGCAGAGTCCACGCACACACGCAGCCGCGCGCCCAGCAGCACAGAGCTGCGCCAGCAGAAGAGCGCCCTGCGACTGGCAGAGGTTCTGGGGGGCTCTCAAGCCGGGGCTGCAGGGGTCCGGCCTGGAGGCGCTCCAGCACAGTGTGACGCTGTCAAGCGGAGACGGTCTCACATGAACTCTCATGACAGCCATGAAGACGCAGAGATGAACGGTGAGCATCTCGATGCTCTGCCAAACGCGTCCGTGCCTGCAACTGTCTTGCTGGTCCATGATGTGACACTTGCATCAGCACTGGCGCAGTGGAGGGGCACCAGTAGTGCATAGGCCTAGAAGCCATGACCGAAGCCGACAACATGCAAATTGTTTTCAACAGACGCAGAAGAAAAGCCATGGCATAATACAGCATCGTGTTTGAGCAGGGCACACCAGCGTCAATCCTCCAGGAGAGGTGAAGACAGTGCGGCACCAGACTCTCCACTATTTTGAAATTGTGGAGCCTGCCGCAGCGCTCGAGTACTTGGAGCTGGAGCTCGACCGCTTGATCGATCAGGGCGTGGCTGTGGCTGCAGACCAGGAGCCGATGTCAAGTGGCCCCCTCGTGGCCTGCAGCGCACTGTGCACGCTCATCAAGCAGGAGTGTGAGGCAGAGGTGCGCCTGCTACGCTGCCGCTGCGTCTCTGTGGCGCCTTGAGCTCTCTGCGCAGCAGCCGCTGCATGATGGGGCTGCTGGTGGCTGTGAGGGCACTCACGATGTCCACTCTCACAGTGATGCGAACGCCTGACAGCTGCCCCTACATACGCTCGCAGCTGTCACTTCTCTGCAGGAACACCTGGAGTATTGTACCTGACAGCTGATATGAAAGCTGCTCCCAGAATCCCCTGATATCTGTATGCAAGGTTGCCTAGCTGTAGCTACAGCAAAGCACATGCGATTATCCCTCCTATAAGACTCCTGAAAGTATCCCTCCTGCGAATCCATGGCTGCCTGAATTCTAGTTGAAGTCTAGTTGAATCACGTCAAGTATGAAAGGTTGGCATGTGGTGATTTGCTGGTACATGAGCCATTCTATGGAGTTATGCTTGTAACTTTACACACACAGTTCAACTAGTAGGAAGTGTGTTGCAGCCACTGGTTCCACTGGTTCTAGATCCTGTAGACATATCTTGCAAGGGCATCTGGTGGCTGCTTGCCACTGCACCAGTGCCTCGAAACCCAGAGACTTTGAATGATCACTATGATGATCAAAACTAGGTTGGAAGAGCACGGTGTCTGCAGGCAGAGAGACAGCAGGAGATTCTGAACGAGAGCAACGACCAGTGCATGGAAGAGGAGGCGTCAGGCAGTGAGCACTTCCAACGGCGGTGGTGGGGGCGGCACCAGCCGCTCGAGCCGGACCCACGAAACATTGTTGCTTCCACCGTCGTCGCAGTTGAAGAGACTGCGACCGGCAGCAGCCTCAGGGGCTTGACGCTGGCCGATCTCGACCCGAACGGGGGCCGTGGGTGCGACCCCCTTGCCATCCCCTGACTCTCCATTGTGCTGTGATGAACACTTGGTCGATTGCACTGCACAGGAGTACTTTCAGGGAAATTAACCTACTGATCTGTCATATTTGTTATTTGATGCTCGCCCCTTAGAATACACTTTAAAAACAGGATGTTGCAACATGTACTCGCACAAAGAACATGGCACAGCAGGCTCGTACATGCTGCAAGTCAGTCCCAAGTGAGCTAGAGCTATGGGAATAGCAACCACATGAAGGCTTTCATGTGGTTGCCCCTCGTTTAATGAAAAGTGGAAGGCCAAACTAGACGAAACATATTCGCAGGTTGTCCAGTCCCCGAGATGGGCTCTCCATCTCCAGTCACCACGTATGGCTTGCCTCGCAAACAAGCATTTCTTTCATAGGTTGTTTTTTAGCATGCTTCACGTGGTCCCCACATAAGACATGTGGAGAGTCGCAAACAAACATTTCAGTCGTAGGTTGATTTTTTTGCATGCTTCGCGTATTCCCACAGAGGACATGTGGGGAGGTACCATGCAGGCTGCTGAAGGTGTCCAGCAGCTCCCGCTACGTGAAGCAGCCCGACGAGTCCGTGCACCGGGCGCCCTTCAAAGCTGAGGACCAGCTCAAGCCAGGCCGGCATGACGAGTGGAGCCTTCACAGCGGCCACACCTGCACTGCACCTGCTGGGCCGTCCTGGGGGGGAGGCATGGGGGACATGGACGTGGACGACCGCACACGGGAGATGATCCACAGGCAGCAGAAACGATGAGCTGTGAGTTTTGCGCACTTCATTACAGCGTGAAGCGTGTGTCTTGTATTGCTGCGACACACAGCAGCCTTCCTGAAGTCGATGGCTTGCCTCGTGTTGTTGTTTTTGTTTGTGGGTGTTTGCTTTCTAGCTGTGCACTACATGTCTCTTTGAGAACAGCAGCATGGTTTGAAGCTTGAGAGGCAACAGCAGGCAGAAGTGTGACACAGTGTGGCGGCCTTTCATGCTCTTTCTGTCGTCAGGTTAGCCTTGGTTGGTGAAACGTCACTCGTTCCATGGTTGGGACAATCGTGCAACTGTGGGAGTGCTGGTGTGGTGTGCATGTCAAGCAGACCCAGGGCTGGTCAAGTTGTTGCGATTGCGTATGCTGTAGGTGTGTCTGTGTGTGTGTGTGTGTGTGTGTTAAAAAGTAGAAACCATAAGGTGACGATAGGTCTTGAACCAGCGATCACTCGGC
>JAUMHD010004110.1:8050-33107 GCA_032359135.1 Ulvella scutata
ACCCGACCGGGGGGCCCCCCCCCCCCCCCCCCCCCCCGACCCCTTCTATTTGCGAAGGGCATTGCGTAAGGGGGGCAAGCAATGTCCCTGCAGCCCCCCTTGTGTCTCTTCGAACCCTGAGACGCAGTACATACGATTTCTTGCGTACTCTCCTGCACCGAGTTGTAGAATGAGTAGTGCTCTCAGGTTTCAGTCAGGGCCACCCCTTGCACACTCTGCCTTGAGGCCTCCACCACCACTCCTACGCTTCAGGAGACATCAAGGCATAACTCCATAGAATGGCTCATATACCAGTAATTCAACGCATGCCAACTAGGCTCAACAGGCAAGCTGGTGGCAGCCATGCAGGCGCCGCAAAGTGCCGGTCTTATGCTGGCCACCTGACCAGAGCTGACGCATACGACGAGGCCACCTGGACGCTCCCAGGGGGGCCCTCTCTGGTGCTCTTCCACTACATGACACGCTCTTTCGAGGACTTTTCAGACCGCAAGCTGTCGCGTTACGCGGGCATGTACGTGGACGAGTTCCGAGCACGCAGAGAGCACGCCGCTGAGCTGCAGGGCTCTGTACCCTCTGATGAGGACCTCATGGACGAGCTGGAGGAGAGCCTGGGCATCAACGGCGCCGCGGCGGTGTGCGGCAGTGCCGTGAAGGCCGAGTACGCCACCCGGTGTTGCCCGCAGCTGTGACTCTGCGACACCCCCCGCGGGTACTGCACTTTTACTCTACTTTTACTCTACTTTCTACCTCCTTAGATGGTGATGTTTGAGTCTGTTCACATGTATTCAGTACCGGTGTTGTGTGTGTTTCTGGGAGCGCGCTTGTGTTGATGCTTACTTGCTGGTGTACCTTTTGTTTTGGTTGTGTTTGCTTGCGGGTGTGTTCCTGCTCGGAACCAGGGGTGTGCGGCTGTTTGAAATGTTCATTCAGGTTAGCGTGGTCGTGCACACAACATGCCTGATCAACATACGTGTTGAGGTTCGAGTATCAGCGCAGTTGTTGTTGGTGTTGCTGCTGTTCCGCGCTGAAGCTTCCTGCCTTGGACCGAGGTGGGGGTGCTCATGAGGCGAGCTGCTGGTGGAGTGAGCGAGCGAGGGTGTGGCGTTAAGTGTATTGAGTTGCTCTTGGCAGGGTGCACAAGATGAGATTAGCCGCATCTTGTCTAATAAGATGAGTCATTAGATAAGATGATTCGTGCCTTGAGAGTTTTAAGAGTCATAGGGAAGGGGGGGGGTGCTGCATGTGCCGCGCAGTGCCGCGCAGCAGCACGCCCCAGTAGCCACACCACAAAGAGGCCTCTAGAGGAGCCTCGCCCATGCGTGCGGTGGCGAGGATGCAGGTTGAGGCATCGCCACAGTTGTGGGTGGCACCCTTGGTGCCTTGCAGAGTGAGGTGTTGCCATGCCCTTGCTGGGCAGCACGTTTTGTGCGACCCCTGGCAGCTTTTCTGGGCCCGGCCTGAAACCTATCCCACTTTCGGCCTTGCTACCGTGGCGTCTTTTGAAACGCATGCATGCAAGGGTGCATGTTTGCGCTGGATGCAGCTGGAAATGTGATCGGTTGCGGCAGCTGCCCACGTGTTGCTGTTCTGCGTCCCAGCTCGCTCTTTGCTTCTGCAACGCTCAGCTTAGACCCCGCGCAGTATGTGGATGTGTGTCCCTGGTGAAGTTCTTGATGTGTGAGGGGGGTGCGGTGACGCCCTTTGGTTGCCAGGGGCCAGGGTTTCGAGTGAGCACTTTGAATTTTGGGATCAATAACTCGGGGGCATAGATGCAGCATTGTCTGTCTGTGGCAGTGGTTGAAGTGGTGGCGTGTTATGTGATGTAAATTGCTACTGGATATTTGGGTTCTTGATGGACCTCTCTTGCGTGCAACAAGCGCCTGCGCCTCCTAGCGCGTTGCCTCTCTGCGTTTTATCCACAGCTAAGCAGGTCACAAGCGCAAAGAGTGTTTGGTCCAGGAAGCACAACCACGCCGCAGAGAGCCACACCCAACAACCACAGAATGCGGCATTCTGAATGCCACCATGTGTCACAAGACGCTACAAGCCAAGCAAACAGCCATTGCCAGAGAGACAGCGCCTAACACCTACCCATGAATAGCACCTCACCGGGGGAGACACGACAGCACCGAACAAGCAGCCGACCGCCGCGGGCCAGCATGACGTTGAGGGGGGTCAGTAGGGGTGGCCCCCGGCCGGATGGCAGAGGCTGGTGGTGAGAGCAGGGGCTGCCGCAGAGGTGGGGACTGCAGGGCTCCTCTCTGCAGCAGGAGGAATGAGTGGGGCTGGGGGCATGGGGCACCGGAGGGGGAGTGATTGCGGAGATGGGGCAAGGGGCGATCATTAGCCACATGGGGATGCAGCTGCGGCATGCGAATGGGAAGTGGCAGGCCGGGCAGGAGGGCGATGCCAGCGCTGACCTGCTCCTTCTGCACCCCCTCCGGGCTTCCGGCATCAGAAGACAACACGTGCCCGGGGCCTCCTGTGGGAACTCCTGTCCTCACTTTGCCTTTCTGCACGATCCGGGGGGGGGGGGGGGGGCCGGGTCGTCCACACAATGTTCACGCTCGACAGTGGCTGTGCTTCGCTGTGTAGAACTTCCTGGCGGTGAAGTGGATCAATTGCACGACGCTAGCACGTATACCCTTTCAATTGACACGAAGGTGTGAAATAGGACTGCTTTATATTCCTGGGATGCACCACGTGTTCCATCATGCTCAGTGCGAGTCACAGTGCGCGAGTACTCTTCACAGTGCGAGAGATTTCGTAACCGTTGACATCATCGAACCCGTCACGACGATACCGATTGTCTTTTTAAGCATTCAGACACTTGCTTAGTAACGGCCACCATTGTGGCAAACTCAATGAAAGCCTTCAGAGGCAGGAATCGGCTCTAGTGCTCGTTCTTGCTGCAGCGGGTATGCGCATGCATGCATGCGTGTACATGGCAGGCCCGCATGTGGGCCCACACACTTCGTCGCCAGTACGTGTGCGGCGCACTTCTTGCACGGCTTCTTGCAAGGCTTCTGAGCCCCCAAAACATCCCAAACTTAATCTTCGTTCGAAATCAATGCACTGAGAGGTGTGCTCCGGACATTTCATAGCGCCAACCATCGTTTCTGAACCACCTGAGCAGAATCTGACTGTATTCTTCAGAATTCTGGATGTGTTTTAACCAACATTCACAGGCGAAGAATCCGACACAGGCTCCAGCAGCCGTGCAACTGCTATACTCGTTTCATGCATCCCTCCGTTATTTGTTGTCCTTGCACGGGGGTTTTGTTTCCTGGTGTAACGTTAACCAGATGGCCGGGAACGCGTACTGTCACCGAACACCTGCCGCGTCCAGTATAGCTGCAGCTTCGCCATCATCCTGATGTATCCATAAGCGGCAAAGATGAGAATGTCAAGATTAGGGACCTCGAGCGCAAAGTGCGGGGCCACGTTCGTCAGTTCGAGCTGCACATAACTCGCCAATGATCTTTGAGCTGCACATACCTCGAAGCTGGTACACTGCCTGCGCAGTCCTCGACTGGGTCGCTCACATCCAATGGTCCTCACAGGAAATTCGATGATTGCTGAGCTGTGTCACTCTAGATCTGTAAGATGTCGGTGTGTTGCTCGCAGCAGTCTCGTCGTGTCGTCGGCGACAGTTGACCGACTGCGCAGGCACACGAGCGTGACTTCGTACTTGGGCCGAGCCGACTCGCAATGATATTGTCGCGAAGTCGACATTGTGCAGTCACGTTCTGCATCATCTACCAGAGGTACTCTGCCCTAGCGCCTCTTGTGTCGCTTTGCGCGGCCGTCTACACATGGGTGTGAACGTTAACGTGCCTCGGGAACGAGTCGGTACCAGTGGTCTACAACCCGCCGGAAAGTCCGGGCAATATTTCAGATCGGCTTTGAAATGTAGCCGATGTGCAAAGGGTCCCCCCTTTGATTTGACCCAATTTTGAAAGTTCCCCGGAGTCAGTCCGGGCTATTTTGAACAATTTTGTACAACACTGGTCGGTACGACGTGGTGGGATCCGCCGCCCACCCCCGCCCAAACTTGCATCAACGAAACTTTTACATGTCAGTAGAAAAAAATGCAAATGCACCATACACCATTGCGGAGTGACATGTGCGGCAGTATTCCCCGCGCTGCCGCAGAGTTCCATGCTCGCCAGCCAGTGAGTCAATGGCCGCTCAGGGGCCACGTGCGCACCGCGTCGTATGACGTCTGCGGGAGAGGGGGAGGGGGCTGCTGTAGAGAGGAAAGAAGGGAGAAAGAGTCCTTGTATGTTCTAGAGAATGGGTGCTGGTGACAGGTCAGTTGTGGGCAGACAGCAGGACGCTGCACCGCAGCACCCCAGGAAGTGAAGGCAGGTGTATGCATGGCCCCAAAAGGTTTTAGGTCTTGCACACCAGCCTCAGGACCGGCGGGGGCGGCGGTGGGTGGGTGGGTGGGGTGCCTATTGTCACAGATAGAGCGCTTGCTGGTGCTGTGGTGCAGAAACCAGCACAGATGCAGCCAACGGTTCACAACTGGTGTTGTACGCAGGTGGGTGGCGAGGTAGATGCCGTGGAGCCTCACAAAGCATCGCTGCGCTTGCTGTGCCATCACGCCAAGGATGCTGTTTCCGAGGCGAAGTTGCTGTGGTGTTGTAGGGGCAGACTTGCAGCCACCCATTCAACAAAGGAGGTCCAGCAGTTCAGGCTTGCCCCCCCCCCCCCCCCAATGCATAGGGCTGGGCAGAATAGTATAATCTGAAAAATGTCACGCTTACCAGGCGTATAGTGAAGGCTATGTTATACGCCGGTTTCGTGCGGGGAAACGCGAATTATACGTGTCAGGGATGCAGTAAAGGAATGGGGAAAGACTAAATATGTCAGCAAAATACTTTCAAGTATTCTTTTGGGTGGATTTCACAAGTAACAATTCATAGTTTTCCGGAGTGACCACGATAGAAGGCAGTTAATTTGGCTGACAGCCAATATCGAAACCCCTGATACGTACATTCGTGTAAAAGTAATCTTTCGTACAAATACTCTGCACGCGCACATGCCAGGCCCTATGTACCCAACGTACGGGGCGCGTCAAGGTGCCCCCCGTGCCGACCCCCCTAGACCACATGCATGCTCGCAGCAGGCATGTCCGGCGTGAAACAGCGATGCATCTGGAGCGCTGAGGCTGTGCCATCTGGGTCCCAAAATGGTGTACCATTCAAGTCAACTGGTGGATATTTTGTGTTAGGTGCCTTTGACTATTTGGGTTATCTATTTGGGTTAACTATTTGGGTATTTCGGTAGTTCAGTTGTGCCCTGGCTCGTGGTCGTGGCATTGTGTTTCGTCATTATTATCGCAGTCTGGCTAAGAGTGCTGGGAAAGACTTTCGTGATGGTGCTGTTGTGCCATTCGAGTGAAGTGGTGCATGTTTTGTGTTAGTTGCTTTTGGCTATTTCGGTAAGCGTATTCTCCACCTTTCCGGTTTGTAAAGAACGTGGCCATATGACTCCCAAAATGAGTCCCTCACTGACTGCAGGTGCAGCCAGGCCGTATTGCACAGTCACACACGTGCCAACACACCCAGAACCACTGAACATCCCACACGGCTCTCATGAAGGTAATCCTCAAGCATGCCAGCCCACCCAAAAGCCTTTCCAGCACAAAGCATACTCTGTGCAATTTCTGGCGTGTTACAGGATTGTGTGTTAACATTTTGTTCGAAAAGTGTCGGTGAATGTCGGTGAATGGCATTTTATCTATGTACCGCCCCCTAAACAGAAACAATCGCTGAAATAATTACTTTTTCGCACCTCCGTAAAAGCAACCCTGCTATGCCGCCGCTGCCTTTCAACGCTGCTGGGGCATGTTCTTAACCGGTGGGGGGGTTTTGATGGGGGGGGAGTGGGGGGGTTGGTAGTTCACATGGGGGATGGGGGGGGGGTAGGCTGTGGCATGCCGAAACAGCAGCCAACCTAAAACAGGCCCCACTGGCTCATCCACCTTTTACAAACCAGAAAGGTGGTAAATAGCCATGAAGGTTCTGGTTCATCTGCCAGTTCAAGAACCAGATGTGAAATTCTTGAACAAACAGCAGCCATAGTGAGCATGCACTTGCGCTGCACCTGAGCAGCCAGTGCCATGCATAGTACTGAATTCAAAGCATTGCAGCAACCATCTTGAGCCCTCAGTGCTTCTGTTAAGATAGAACATAGTAGGTAATGCATGGTCGAGTGTCAGTCATGCATTGTAAATATGTCACGTCGCAACAGCACGATGTTGACGGCAGGCCGCCTCCGCAGCCGCCAACAACATGCTGTTGAGCCTATTAGCCAAGCAGGCTAGAAGGCTCCACGCCTCCCCTTCCTACCCTCCAAGGAGCGGGGGGTGGTGTGCAGTGCACCGCGGGCTTTGGGAGGCGCCAGCTGCATCTGTTCTGGGGCTTAGCGACTCAGGAATGAAGACAGGTGCATGCATGGGTGCGGGAGCCGTGGCGTGGGAGGAGGGCACGCGAGGCGCAACCCTGAAGAATACCTTTAGCCACAGCCAGCATTGGTCATCTGTACATTACATCATGTTACATAATCCTGACCTCCCACCTCTGGTCTCCCAAGCCTTTCCCGCTTGCAAGATTTCTATCAACACGGCCGCATCACCAAGGGCTTTGAACGTGAAAGCGGAAGTGTCCAGAGGTGGCGCCCTCATCACGCCAGCGGCGACGGCCCCGGTTTGCGGTTGTCCCAGTCAGCGAGGGCGTTTCTGGCTGCCCCAGGCCTCCTATTCTCGTACCGACATGCATGTTGCAATGCCGTGTTGCACGTGCGCTACTTCCTGCAGTTGCGTACACTTGGGAAGTGCAGTGAGGAATGTCCCGCTTCCAACCATTCACCACACAAAACCATGGCCACCTGTACCATCGACAGACATGATCTGGATCCGCAACAGGCATAAACAAGCATAAAGAAAACAAGCATACAGAAAACATAAACAAGCATAAATAGAACAAGCATAAAGCACTCCATGGCGAGTGTTGTGGATCCCCGTTGCCGCCTTACTGTGCAGCGCAGAGTTAAGCATAACATCGAGTTCATGGGCGGATGTAGTTGTTCTGAAGCTGTTCCACACGAGCATCTTGTCACCGTTGCAACCGCGCACGAATTGATCGTGCATCCTGTAAATGCGTCGACGCAACGAGCCGTCATTGATCATGAGCACTTCTGCTGGACTACCGTCATCAAACAGAACGATCCACACGCGTACGTCAGGATCCATCAAAGATCGCAGAGTATCTTGGATTTTTTGACATTAGAACTATGAATGCTTAAACCTCGACTGCCCGCTGTATGTGCACCTGCATGGTCACTCGCATGCCTTCTTTTGCTGGTGTTAGCTTACACCAGCAAACGTGTTAGCTGCGTCACTTACCACCTCACATTACACGAACCACCTTACCTCCCAGCGTTTGATTCTTTCCCAACACGCAGAGCATGACGCTGTGCTGGCTGCACCAAAACGCTGTCCCGTGGCGCTGGATGACACTGGGGTTCCGATGCTTGCTTCTGCGGGTTGCCTGTTTCCGCGGCCTCTTGGCTGCAGATATTAACGAATGACAAGCCAAAAGAACAGCAGCAACAGCACACATCTTGTTAGCAGAGGTGTCAGCGGCTGTTGTTACCCGATGCATCAACCTTTTGAGCAGCTGTTGCCTTCTGCCTGGCATATGCATCTGTATCTGGACACTTCCGAGTCTGCCCGAGCTCGCCTGTGCATCTCCGAGTACAAGAAACATACCGTTGCGAAAGGCCTTTTTAGCTTAGGGGACTGCGCAAGCTTTGGGCGTTGTTGTACACAGCTGTTATACACGGCTGATGCATACTTCTAGGCCTGGCCCAATATACGGAGGGCATGCGAGATTACGTGGAGGGCAGTTGAGAAAAGGCAAATACACAATCGTATAGTGCCATGGCATGCCACACGCGCACCCTGGGCGCCTGCTCCTCTTCATAGCATTCATGCACACCTGCATGCATGCCGCGATACTTTGTATGTAGCGTCACTCTCAGTGCGTGTACTAAGCTGGGTGGTGGAATGTCAGCAGTGGGCTGTGGAGCCACAGGTGGCAAGCAGAGACACCCTGCCTGATGCACTTCTCCTGCTTGCATCAGTCTGGACATGCATGCCTCTCCGCACTATCCCTACTGCTGACTCACACAATAAATAAATGACTCGGGCACTACGCCATACTCGGTCCAGTGTGTAGTTCTGATCCTATACATCAACAGCAGTTCTGCAGTCCTGTTTACGTAATCTCTAAGCTCTCTGGCAAATATAGATCGTGTGTGTAAAGTTACAGGCATAACTCCATAGAATGGCTCATGTGGCAGCAAATCATCGCATGATAGAGATCATGTTGCAAAGTGATATGTGGTGAATAGAGGGAGATTATATGAACAGGGCTGTAGAACTAGGTGGAGGGGGGAACGCCTATGGGACCAGAAAAGCCGGGTGCAGAGCACGAGAGCAGGAGCAGCACCAGCGGTCGCAATGAGATGCAGCGAGATGCGCTCACAACAGCACCTCGGGCCAGTGATTACATAGGTAAGGGCAGTGCTACCGCAGAAACATGTGGGAAACTAGCAAACGGAAGGAGATAACGAATGCAAGGAGCAGCAGAAATGAACTCCAAGAACATCGGGGCAGTACTAAGTGGCATGGGCAGGCATCAGAGTATCCAGAATGAAAAGAAATGTAAGTTTTCGTGCATATGAAAGAGAGATTACATTTCGTGCATATGAAAGGCGCATTGGCCTGCTATGACTGACTAAACTGTTGCTCACGAGCGAGACATGCATGCGGCGGTTGTTTACTGTGAACATTGTATACTCTAAGTTGACAACTTGATGATACACCAAGGATTCGCATGCACAGCTGTGAAGTCTAGTGGCTCTGTTCTTTCTCAGCTGCATGTGTCGTAGCCCTAACCATTTGATCACATTCAGCCACAGATAATACATAGGCAGGGCCAGAACAAAGGGACAGCAGAAAAATATAATTAATAAAGCTAAAGAACTAGCCATAGAGCCAATAAATGTATACAGTTTTAGCATAAATAAGGGCACTGCAGGAGCACCGGCCACTGCCGATCATGATCGCAATGGGCGTGGTGTTGGCGGCTAGAAAAGAAAGACGGCGAGTGGTTGCCTGATGGCTTGTGTGGAGCTGACACCTGTAGGATCGCATCGGCAGGACTGGTGTTCTGGGCGAATCTACTATGTAAGTGACATCATCGCTCCTAGCTGTGGAATGCGACCATCGTTCCTGGGTCGGGCACTGTTGGTATTGGCAGAGAACCTAACAGGACCATGTACACATGCATGTGCACATGGTATGAGCCTGAATCTCATGGCTGATACCAGTCAGCTGTAAACAACCTTGAGACACTGTCTCGTTTCCCAGACGCACAGCGCACAGATGTGCAGCATGCATGCCACAAGTGCCTGCAGCTCCAGCTGGATCCAGAGACTGATGTTGAAGTGCAGTCCCAAGATGACGATTCTGGAACAGACTATGCATGCCAACCCCGCACCCCCCCCCCCGCCCCCGCCCGTCTTCTTGGCGCCTGTGCCTGGTCTCAGGGGGGGTTTCAGGCAGTTGCGGCACGGCCCCCAGCGAGAATCCCCCAGACTGAATGCAGTCCCCAGTTTGCCTGCCCTCTCAAGAGGCCGCGACGTCACAGGCTCTCTCTTCACCCAGAGTTTTCTGCGCGGCTTCACAAGTGCCCGCGGGAGCACTGCCCCTGTATCTGTTCTGGCTGTACATTGAACATTTTCCGCCGCTCCCTGCCCGCCGCTTCAAGGCTTTGCTACGTCAAGTGTGTAAACGTCAACAACTGGTGTCAACTCGCTGTGCAAAGTTGGCAGCAGTTGTTGAGGCTTTCTGCTGCTCTTCTCGCGCCAGCTGTTGGAGACCTCAGCGCAGGCGTTGTGATAAGGGCCCTGGGGGCCAACCATAGAGATACATCGACAGAGGCGGCCTACCGTCATGCAACGGGAGAGTGGCGGTGGTTAGCACGGTTGCGAAAACTGATGTGACATGTGGCATGTGCGGCAAACATGCACACCACACACAAGGCATGTGTCGTGTACATGCAGGCTGCCTCGTGTTGTTGCTGACTGCTGCAGAGCCCTAGACGCGTACATGGATGCATGGGGGGGCGGATAGGGGGACCCTATCAGGGGGGGGTTCCCCTGCACATTGACGAGGCCCCGTCAATGTGCAGGGGTGGCGTTAACGTGCAACGTTGCACTATCCAATCTCGTACAGTTTGGTTCGGTTTCAGATAACTCTGGTAGATGCAGAGGGAGGGCACAGTGGAGCTTCCAGATGCCATGCGATTCCCTGACGCCTGCAGCATCCCCAGCGACAGGCGCGCCTGTTATATGCGTGTCTGATAGATGACCCAGGCAGTGCA
The DNA here is from genome assembly GCA_032359135.1 of Ulvella scutata. Classification (NCBI taxonomy): domain Eukaryota; kingdom Viridiplantae; phylum Chlorophyta; class Ulvophyceae; order Ulvales; family Ulvellaceae; genus Ulvella; species Ulvella scutata. The sequence goes on from JAUMHD010004110.1 coordinate 18,511, forward strand.
GAGTGCACCGACGAGTAACAGTCTGCGTGTTCGACGGCGGCATAACTCTAAAACGCACGTAAGCAGCGCTTTACAGAGGGGAACGCAACGAGCTCGTGTATAGGCCCGCAGGAAGTTTACCTGTTTCGGCACGGCTGCATATGCATGCAGGGATGCTGCCAAGCTACGTGTGCACACGGCACCACAGCTGCAGACCTGTAAGCTAGCACGCTCATGATGTAATTGGCGACTGGTTAAAGAATCAACATCTGTAGAGCTCAGATCTCGTGCACCCATCAGTCTTCGGCAACACTTGGCCTGCCACGCTGAGCACATATGCATCTGTAATAGCGCGTCAATAAAAGGCACGCGCGTCTTACGTTTCAGCCAACATCCAAGTTGAAGCCATCACGTTGGGCTCGAGTGAGCCCGTTATTAAGCTGCCTCAAGACCGAGGGATAAGGCGACCAGATCGCCTTAGCAAACGTTAGAGCGACTGGTAGGAGGGTGCAAGCCTCCAGCATTACAATGTTGACACATCCTGTAGCGTGTGTGTAATGCAACGTTTTGGGTTGGTAATTCTTTCTCTCCCTTCTGTGTGAAGAATCCAATATCACCGAATCGAATTGTGAGACCACCACGATTCCGCATCACATAAAACCAAACGCACGCGACTGTTGTTTTACATTTCAGTTAGTTGCTCAGTCGCACGCCTAGAACTCAAGCCGCTACCAGCAGGCGAGTCCAGAGCGTTAGGGCGCTGTCAGGTCATCAACACCGACACCTTATTGCTGATTTCATTCATTTCATTATCCAACGAAGCATTGTAATGAGCCTTCTTCTAGCACTTGCTGCCGTGGGCGGCACTGCGCTTGGCGCTCGGGCTGAGGTGCGACCTTGTGCACCTGCCTGCTGCCCGTGCTAGACTGGCTGCGCAAGTCACCCCTCCCGATTACCGCAGTCCTCATCCATGCCTGCAGCATGAAGCTGCAATTCTGCAGTGTCTTTTGCTGTCTGCGAAGCAGCTGCATGGGCGGTCTCTACAGGATTTGTCATGCACCCGACCTGCTCTTATAATTCTTTCGGACTTGACGATGAACTTGACTGACCACACAGAATCAGCATCCTGGCCGGTTTTCAGTGTCTTATGGTCTGTTCTGACCCCTTTCTGTGCGCGTGCAGTGCATCTCCGCTGCTGCCGCAGCCAAGGAGGCAGGTGCAGGTGGCTTGGTCGAGGCGCTTGAGCGTGCGGTGCGCCGCTACCCCTGAATCACCCTGTGTTGCACCACTCTCCTTGCATCTGTACGTGTCCGCAGTACCCGTTCAATCCTGGTGCACCGTAATTCGTTGTTGCTTTTGCCCTGGCAAGCATGAACGTCTCCGCGCAGTTGTGCGCGACATGCGCCTTCTCCATTACCTAGTTGAACTATTGTAACGAGCAGTCTGTTCAACACACTTCTGGCCTTTTCGAGCTTGTCGATTGTCTGTACAGTACTGATGTGCTTTGTTCTGCGTCGTAAGCATCAATGCATGCATAGCTAGGCACCCACGGCTACGGTCAGCAGCAGTGTTTGGTGTGTTTTACTGACCCGCCCAACTCCAGTGAGCTAGTCCGAACATTAATTAATCTTGATTGTGTATTGCAGGTCGGCAATGAGGCTGCAGCCAGCTTGCGCGACCTTCTTAACGCAGACAGAGAGGTTGCTGATGACGATAAGACCACGTTCTTTGCACCCACCGAGTCGGCGTTCAAGGACGCTGTGGCTGTGCTGCCTACGTTGGACTCAGTCACATTGGGCGACGTACGTTCCTCTGCAACACTCTGTATGTGGAGGATGGCCTGTGTACATATTAGTAGCCGCTGCGCACATTCATGCGGCGCACATGAGAGTGTCTGCGCTTGTTGGGATTTCTCCCCGCATTAGCTATGTCTCAAGTGTATTTGTGTCGTCTTTCTTCTAGGTGTTGCTCTCCGGCATGCCGTGGCTGTTGTTCGTGTTGCAGGCACCTGCTTCTCACTGCTGCGTCATGTTTTGCCATATCTCATGCGAGCTGCGGGTGTGGTGCATGTGCATCAGCGGCATTTGTAATCCCCCATGTTTGTCGATAGTGTGCTTCGAAACATCCATACTAACAAGTTTGCGCTGTGTCTGACTACAAATCGAAATCGATCGTTCCCGTGACCGACAGACTACTTTGTTCTAGCCACGAATGTTGACGCGCATGCAATATCCCGGGATTTCCTCGTACCGGGTGGTCTGCGTCGGTCTTGTACCGACTTTTAGCCTTGTACCGAAGTACTTGTGCACAGTACTACACCATGTCGCCTATTTTCACCTGCGCCCTCTTGCATTACTACCACCAGCAAGCCTGTCGACTACTGCCAGCGCCTTGGTAACTGTGCTCATATAGGGGTGCTGTAACCTTGCTTCTGTTGTTTGCTCTCCTTCCCCTAGTTCAAGCTGTCTCTCACTCTGCACCCTGTCGATGTACCTACTGCTGCAAGCACTCGAGCGCTGTACCAAAAGGATCTGAACCTGCAGGTGCTGCTGAACCATGCCGTGGAGGGCAGTGTTGACGCAGCGGAGCTCACTGCTATGGCTGCTGAGGGTGTGGATATAGAGAGTGACCTCGCCTCCCCCATCCAGGTCTCCCAGGGCGCAGCTGGTTACCTCTACCTCACGCCAGCTGGCACCGCTGTTAAGGCACAGGTGAGATCCTCCCTGACTCCCTGCTGCCTTCCTCACTCCCCACCTCTAGCCACTGCCATGCTATGTCTTCCGGTGAAAACTCCCGAGTTGGTCCACATTTTCTGTCCATGCATGCATCGACTTTGCAGTGAGCGTGGCCAGGGCAAGCATGTTGAACTATGCGCTGCGGCTGTCACCTGGTCTTTGCTTCGCCTCTGCTCGTTAGAAGGAAAAGTCGCCAGGGCGATGCTATGTGATCGTTCTTTTCGTAGCATGGAATTCGAAGTCAGGTGTTCAGAACATGCCTTCGCGAGGCAACCTGTGGCTGCCTCTCTGACCCTGTATGGACTAGTGGTGGTTGCAAGGTTTGGTTGAAGATGACATTGTTTTTAATGGCTGTTGCGTGGTGCAGGTGGTGGTCTCTGACATCGAGACCTGCGCGGGAATGCTGCACCTTGTAGACTCTGTGCTGGTGCCCTCAGCTGCCGACCTTGAGGTCGTGTCGGTCGACGTCGGCGATGAAGACGATGACGAGGAGGATGCCTTTGTGTCTGCGATCAAGGCCGGGCTCAGTGATGTGGCTCTAGCAGCTGATGAGGATGCTGGAGCCGTTGCTGTGGCAGGGGGGCGCAAGCTGCTCACCTACGGCAGCCGCTACACAATCAGGTGGAGGAAGTCCAAGAAGAGCAAGAAGTCCAAGAAGAGCAAGAAGTCCAAGAAGAGCAAGAAGTCTAAGAAGTCCAAGAAGAGCAAGAAGTCTAAGAAGAGCAAGAAGTCGAAGAAGAGCAAGAAGTCGAAGAAGAGCAAGAAGTATTACCCTACGAAGAAGTACTACAGCAAGGGTGGCCACTACGGCTGGTGGTAACGCCGCTGGGCAATGGGCAATTCTATTCATCGGCCTGTTTCTCATGGTGATGGATGAGTGACAGAGCGCAGCAGGGGCCAGCGCGTGCGGCTCGAGGGAGAGGTCGAAGAGCACTAATAAGCTTGCCTGGCTTACTTCTGGAGGTGCAGGGGACCAGTTGTGCTCAGAGCTGCATCGGGTTGTCCCCTTTGTGGGCTGGCACAGTGACATCTGTCACCCACCCTAATAAGTGTCCGGCAGTCTTCTTCGGAAGCAACACTGGCAGTCGGGTGCCGGTGCCAGTGTGCTGTTTTGATCAAAGGCTGCCTGAGAGCCTTCAGCTGTGCCCGGACAGGTGTGTGTGTGTGTGTGTGTGTTTGGACACACAGTACGAGGCAGTGTGGAGATGTAGATGTGTGCTGACGCAGTGTGGAGTGAAGCCTGCTGCGATTCATGCACGCATGTTTGCTGTTTGTCCTGTATTTTTTGTATTAATCTGTGATACTTTCGCGTTGATGGTGAATATTGAATGTTGCCTTCTTTCCAGTGTATTGTACTTTGTCTGCATGAGAAGTTTGGAGTAGGTGGAATTGGATATGATGACATGTTGTAGCTTCTGTTTGACCGGCTCTGGCGTACCCTCTTGCAGGTTCGGGGTTGTTGTGTCTCTGTGCTGCTCGAGCTGATCAGATTTGGTTTGTTCGTGCCAGTTGCATAGAATCTCCTTTACAAACCGGAAAGGTGTTATCGAATAGGCATGAACCCAAATAGCCAAAAGCAATGCATAGAACCTATGACTATGCCATTAACTTGACTTCTGGTCACAACTTTGAACGGTGCTGCTCTGGTTGTTGTTTGTGCCAGTGCCGTGGCTGTTGGTGTAGGGGTGCTTGTGGCTGAAGTACTGAAGGGAACCTTGTCTGGCAGCCAGGCAGGAGTCTTTCGGTACCTGGGCAGATCGTAGCATGTCGGTGCCTGTATGGCTGGATAGCTGCTCCCTGCTGAAGGCAGGGCTGCAGAAACATGTTGGAAGTGTATTTGAATTGATTTGTTAGCTTTGTAATCAGTGTTGTAATCAGTGAATCTGAGGCTTGCTTGCTTGCCAAGTCCAGGCTTGGCTCATGCATCACTGCTGCAAAAGTTGCAGTGGGTATGGCGTGCTGCCCGATTAGTTTTTTTGTATGTGTATCATGATATAAAGGGGGTTATCCCGTAATGCGTCATGAGTGGCCACAGGGGGAGTACTTCCTTCTTCCTTGCTGAAACTCTTCGCAGGTTGTGCAGATTGAGCGCTGTACCCCACCATGGTGCAGCATTGTCAGAAGAGAGATGCTGACGCGGAAGCCCATGCAGCGTAACTGAGAACGGGAGTGCAGGCGACCAATAAGGCAGCACACGATGTGTGCTGTGCTGTGCGCTCGCAGCAAAAGTTGCATGCATCACTGCTCACATCACGAATTGCATGAATTGTGGCACTGATGGTTCAGCTTCAAATCCATTCCAGTATACGCCTGCAGGCTGTGATCCTGAGTTTCCGACATACCATATCGTTGCATCAACAATGCTGGCAATATACAGTGGAATACCTTGTTACATATATTACTACTGCCAACAGGCTCTGTATTGTGATGCATGCGTCGATTCACATACAACAGTGACACCCTTTTCACACACCATGCGCAAACACAGCCACCACCCAGCGGCGCAACTCCTGGCCGCAGCGGCAGTTCTGTCGTCAACCCAGCACACGACAACCAGTAACACAGCTTTTATCCCTGAGAGGAGTTGCAAATAACAAGTCTTACTGCGCGTCATCGCCTTGTGCACCAGTAGACACATCTGCAGGGACCTCGGGGACCTCTGTGTTGACAACCTTCCAGTAGAACAGGGCGGCGAGCGTGACGCAGTCTGCGGTGTACACCGCGGCAAAGCTCTTCCAGATCAGCGGCAGGGTAACGTTCACGAGGGGCACCACCAGGAAGGCATAGTTCAGCCAGTCCTTCTCTTCTGCTGAGCACTCCCTAGCCCGCAAGCTTGGGATAGTGAACATCCACACCGACCACATCCTGCACAGTGCATACCCAGCATGATGCGCATGCACATTGGATTCTGCCTTGTGCGGCTGTGTGCTTCGTGGGGTGTGTGATGACATCGACAAGGGTCCGCTCACAAGCACGAAAGGTGCGCCAGAACATTCGTGTGAGGTGTCGTGAACTTGTACTATACCGCCAGTGGCGCAGTACCAAAGCACAGCACTTTCTTGATGGTGCTGTTGTGCGTGCCATTCGAGTGACGTGGCGGATATTTTGTGCTTGATACAGCTGTTGCCATTCTGAGCTTCCCTGACTCGAACAGACCAACTTGGAAGTCTGCCATGGCAACAAGATATACAACTCTGCGCCTGGATTCTCACGCACAATAGTTTCGAACACAGAATTACAGGCGTATTTCAAGTGCTCAAGGGTGTCACTATGCGTTGTATTGCGTAAGGCAGAATGTGGCTGACGGTGGAACTTGGCACATGTGACACAACATGCCCCTGTGACGAATTATGAACACGTTCAGGGCCAAAGAAGAAGCCAAGCGCATTATAAAGGTCCAGTATCAATACACAATGCTTGGCGCTTGCATTGGGGCCCGCTTAGGCACTTTTTGCTCCAGAGTTTTTCTTTCTCCACCGCAACACAGAAACAAAACTTGCCTGGGACGCGCACGGCGGAATCAAAACGGTGCGGCCTGATTTGTCTTTGGCTGTTTGGGTTCATGCCTATTCACTACCTTTCCGGTTTGCAAAGACTAAAGCACAAAGCGTGCAAGAAAGAAAGAGCATCTGTAACAACAACCCAAGCAGGAGCCACCCCAGAGTGAGCAAGCAGCAAGCACCAGAAGGCGGCGAGCAGCACACTGGAGGTGCTGTGTGGCTGCTCGGTGTGGCCCTCACTGGGTGGGAGCGCTAAGCGGGGGGGGGGGAGGGAGCGCTGGGCGGCGCTCGAGGAAGGGGGTGTCTCTGCGGTGTTGCTTTCTTTCAGATGCTTTCAGATGCTTTCAGATCTATGCCTCAAATGCTTTCAGATCTATGCCTCAGATGCTTTCAGATCTATGTCTCAGACGCTTTCAGATCTATGCCGGTGCAGTTTGTGCTCGAGTGTGGCGCCTCTGTGGGTGTCATTTTCACATTGGATTGCACATTTCGTGCACTGGAATGGGCACGCTTCATGCATATTGGAGAGCCCAACATGTGCCCACTGGAACGTACAGAGAGGGGAAACATAGATGTCGCGTACGAGCCGAAACATACTGATGGTGATGGTGATGCCGATAAGTGTCTCAAATGTTGGGTTTTGGGCACTACAGAATGTTGCACCACGTTTTTCGCGCTTCATGTTCAAGCTTCCAGAACGGTGTCAAATTGAAGTTGAAGTAATTGAGCCATAACACGTTGTAGGACTTCAAAAAAAACCCTATTGCAGTTCCTTGAGGTTCTGGTGGGTTGAATTGCAACCTCTGCTGCATGAGTGTGCTACCTTGGCACTCTGAAACGCTGCCACATGCATTGTGCGGCCACACAACTCCATCGAAACGAAAGTCACTGGCGTTAGCGCGCGGTATTTGGGCGGTGTTCGATGTATTTATGCTAACACAGCGAATATGGGGGGTACCCCCATGCAGTGCGGTGACTGTCCGATTTCATCCTTCACAGCTTGATGCCGGCTTCCCTCTCCAGCTGCATGCTTGAGCGCAGCTATGGTGAATACCCTCGTGTTTCAACGTACCACGATATAAAGTGCCGACTCTTGCACTTTGGCCCGAAGTATGAACAGGTTTCAGGATACGAATCCATTCCTTTCCTGGACTGACTCAAAACACTCCTGCTGCTGCTGCTGCTGCAATGATGGAGGTGGAGGCACTGCATGTCTGGTTTGTGAGGCTTGCTGTGGTGTGGTGAAGATTGTAATATGATGATGATGCTGGTGGAGGTCATGGTGTTGGTAATCGTCGATCGTTGGAGTGCTGAGGCCATTCTCTTTGCGGTTGGTGTGATTCTTGATGGGGTTTTGTTTCTTGTTGTGCGCTAGGTGTTGTACCACGCGACTATACCTCTCCTGCCCCTGCAGCCACATCGGAGGAGCCTGCGTGTTGCCAGCAACAAGCAGGCAATTGCCCCTGGAGGGGCAGAAGAACATGCATGCATGCAACAAAACACTTGTGCACTGCTCCAGACGTACTTCAACCCAGAAGCGTGCAAAGCGCTGCAGTGCTGTGGGCAAGTACCTGCACTCACTTCATGTACAGACGCGCATACATTACGCATGCATGCAGAACTAGCATGTCGGCAACCACTGTACCTGCAATGGGGCAAGTCAGCAGCAGCCTCAGTGGCGGAGTGGGTACCCTCACTGGCTGGTGCGGCAGTCGCAGTTTGCATGGGGGAGACAGCACTGGAGGGTTACCACGGTATCTCTTATCCATCGTTTCTTGACAAACCGGAGTATAGTAGTGAGTAGGTATCAGGGGTATCGTTATTGACAACTTGTCAGCCAGTGTCATCCAAATTAATTAACTTCTATCGCAGTCAGCCCGGTGAATTGTTGCATGTATTACCCCCCCCCCCCCCCAAAAGAATACCTTAAAGCATTTTGCTGACATAATTAGTACTTCCCCATTCCTTAACTATACCCCTGGTAGGTATGAACCCAAATATCCAAAAGCAAGTAACACAAAAGTAGCACCATCACGGCAAAGGTTCTGTACCACAAACAAAATATCGCTCATTGCTAGACGATAGTTTGGCTAAGAGTGCTGGGAAAGACTTTCAAGCTGCGTTGTGCGATTCGAGTGAAGTGGTGGTTATTTTGTGTTAGTTACGTTTGGCTACATGGGTGCATGCATAGTCACTACCTTTCCGGTTGATAAAAGATGGGGCAGAGCACCTCAGCGAAGAGAAGGGGTGAGTACACCGTAAGAATATTCTGAGGCAGGACATCGAGGCTTCGGTGATGTAACTAACTGTATCGCTTACTAGCGATAGATTAAAATGGTGGTGGTAGAGTGTGGAAGGCGTGCAGCAGCAGCTAGGTACCCAAACATGAAGATTCGGGTACCTTCTATTCCGGTACGTTCTACTCCAGATTTGTGGGGCGCATTTTCGGGTGTGAGATAGAACAACACCGGCGGTCCTGCAGCGCACTACCGACCACCCGTGGGTGCAGTGGGCATGGCTCTAACACGAGCTGCCATCGTATAGAACTGTGGCTTGCAGCTCTTGTGCCTGGCACTGCCCACCGCTGCTGGAATAGCATGCGGCTTGTGGCGCTGCAACGAACACTCGCCCCCCTCTACCCCCACGAATTACATGTCACAGATGCGATCTTGGAATGTTGGTTTTCATGGTGCTGTAGTGCCATTCGAGTGAAGTGGTGGATATTGTGTGTTGGTGTATTTTGGATGCTTGGGTTGTTGATGCCTATTCACTACCTTTCTGGTTTGTAAGAAGACAGAGTTTTGGCTCGTATGTTTTTTGCGAACCAAATTTCACGCAGATGATGTGTGTCTTCTTGGAGATGTGTGTGTTTCTTGATGTCAGTCTGGGTGCAGCTCTAGGCTGTTATTGTCTGCAGTGGTGGTGCCCAGCCTACACGCTGTGAGATGGTCTGTGGCATATACCATGGTGTATTGTTACTTTGCTGCTCACGTGTTGTATGTTATAGCCCCAGAGGTGCATAAAGCGGCACAGAGACTCTGTCAAGAAGCTGAAGAGAAGTGACTTGATGAAAGAGAATGTGACACCAGAAACACAAGTTAGTAAGAAGTATGTTCATAAGGAGCTCACACGCAGGAGCACACGTACTCTGAACGGGGTGAAAACAGACGAGGCAGAGAACGAAGACACTGCAATGAAACAGAAGACGAGAGGTCTGTGGGCACACGCGAAACGCACCCCATCAGTCGCGCAATGTCAGGTTTATCCGAAGGGAAGATCAGATTGAAGGAAAGAAGCCCTCCTACAGCCATGAGAAGCCACGCTTGGTACGTAAAGATGTCATACAGCACGCTGCCCTTGGTAGCCGGATTCTTGCCCGTGTTGCCGGATGCTCGGGGCGCAAACGTCTGTGCGATGTTCTTGACGTTTTTATCTGTTGCTATGCTGGTTGGCTGTGATGCGCTTGCGCTTGTACCCGCATCAGGCCTGCTGGCTGCTTCTGCACACGACAGCAACAAGAACTCGTTGCAAGTGGAAGTGAGTCAAGTCAACAGCCTATTAGTGAAGCATGACGAATTCAGGGATTTGGTGAGTGCTACAAAGGAATCGGTTGGTGTGCCAAGATTTGGCAGCGGAGCCAGTCACACCGTGCCAATGTGCAGAGCTGAAACCAGAATTCGACTAATTACAAAACATGTCGTATTAACATGCTGTTAGCATTCGATGCCGCTCCTCGCCTTTTGTACGGGCCAGAGTGACAGAAACCCTGCAATCCTCAGAACCAGACCAGGTCAGAAAACATAACAAAGGAGCTGCAGGTCGCTGACGCGCACCCGAATCCACCTCCGCAAAGCAAATCGTGCTCCGCGCCAAATTGCGCGGCACTGGTGCCCTGCAGTGTGCACGTGTGGTGCTCATGACCCCACAAGGAGCCGAAATGACGCTCATACTGTTGCGTAGCGGAAGAGATCTGCAGGTAAATCAACTGCCCGAAACGTGCTTCCCGTTCAATCTATGTCGGTTGCTCTGTGGGTTCGCCTGCAGGCAGCTAAATCTTGGCCATCAACATCTGACGGAGACTGGCGCAGGAGATCCAACCTGATGGAATGGGGATTTTGAAACGCCTATTCCAACCATAATAATTCGCTACATACAGCGTGGGAAGGTACATGTACTTCGTTTTGTCAAGTTTATTCGTTCTTTTGGGTGCCAGCACTTCTCCGTGTCGCACTTCGCCACTAACTTGTCGCAGTCGATGTATGATCAACACCAGCCAAGTCCTGCACACACAATGAACATTGCCCGGACACCGAAAACGTATGACATGATGATCGTTTGACCTCTGTTCCGATATCATGTGTTTAATCTGGGCAAGGTCCCCGATCTAAGTTGTAGTCTCAACCAGGATGGGCTTCTGCCTCTGCTGTCACGATCATCACTCTGTACGCACTGTTCATCACTCTATACTGTAGAATTGACGTGATTGACAGGGACTATGGCCGCCCGAATCGTCGATGCTCTTTCGCATCCGTCAGCGCGAGGCAAGGTTGATGGGAAACGGGAAGACGATACCACGTCGCGATGGCTCGTGCAGAAACGCACGTATTTCAAAGGAAGCTACGACCGTGTGCTTACAGTGTCGTCGTCAGCGATCGGTACACAAATGCCCAACCTACAGGGCACAAACCTGTACACACTAGATCCAGAGTTCAACATCAAGGCTGTGACGTTCGAGAAGGACTGTCTGACCGTCAACGCCAAGCCTGATGCGAAGGTATGTGTTTCAGATAGCCAGGTTTACTCTTCCTGGGTTCGAACCATGCCTGTTGTGTCAGATGCACGGAAACCACTATTATAGTCCTAAGTTCGCAGCCCAGACAACCAGAAGCAGCAATTTGAAAAGAAATACGCGTCTCATTTGAGAAGGCGCAGCCCAGAACTTTGCGCTGTACATGTATGCCTTTTCCGTTGCAACGGTCTCTCTTCTTATATGCACACTGTGAGGAGCACCAAATATTCAGTTTGTGTGATCAAGTAGCAAGGTGAACAATCTATACTATACATATCATTGATAGTGGTACGCCACTGTAGTTGTGACACCAATGCCATCCTTCATGAGACAGTGTCCATGTTGTCCCCTCTAAGCTAGCGTGGGAGCAGTTTCCAGGTAGCAACTGGCACACGAACAAAGATCTACGTCTATAAAGGTCATGCGCCTGAGAGCTGTACGTAGTTCAGTAACTGCTGGAGTGTCTCCATCATCAGACACTACCCAAAGCTCCATGTAGTCGCTACTGCATAGCAGTTATTAGCACCACAATCGTTACATATCATGTTTTCAGTGTGCTTGAGGTGCTGTTGGGTATCCTCGCTGATTGAATTCTGCTGTGATCCAGCCCCGAGTCTGGGATCCTGTCACAACTCAGCATCCCAACACCTGCGCCCCAGCGCAATAAATGTACCAGAATTGAGTTTCAATGCCACTGCTACATGAAGTATTGAGCCACGGCATGCACTATAGCTTCCAGCACGTGCAGCACATGAAACTGCCCCCATCAGTGCGGCACTGTGCACAATCCTCAGTGGCAGCTTCCCAGCTCCTATCTGGTCCCTGTCCTCCACAGCATACACCCACCAGCACACAGGTCAGGTAAAACCTTACCTGAGCAGATTTTTCTGCCGGCATGTGCGACACCAGGCATGTTTGCGCATATTGAGAAGCACCCCTGAATCGTGAAACAATCCTCATGGTACTCTCTCAACCACAAACCTCCAGCCTCTGCTATGCATGAGCAGCCACTGCCAGATGCACGACCCGTTGGAGGCAAAACTCTGGCCCTTACTCGCAGTACAACTCCGTGCTGGGACCGCTCGAGGGCCGCAACCGCCATCTCCGGTGGTCCTCATTCAAACGAGTTGCATGTTTTCCACAAATGTGGCTCTAAATAAAGAGTCACGCATAGTTTCAGCTCTGGGGCCGAAGCTGAAACTGTGTGTGACGTACCTGAATTATTTATATTATCCAGAACCACCACCCCCAGAGAGGTAGTGCACTCGTGCTTGCGACCCAGACAAAGAGCTACCAGAGTCAATAACCTCCTGCGTCTGCATCCCACCAACGCGACAGTGCGCAGCGTGAGCTTGAGTGGCATCCTGCGCCGGGGCCTTACGACTGTGCATGCATGTGCTGCAGAAGGGTCTGGAGAAGTGGACAGTGCATTCCTCGTACCTTCCCGAGCTGGCATCGTCCATGTATGAGGCCTTTGCTGCAAATGTGAGGAATGTTACCAAGAATAAAGAAACTCAGATACAGTGTGCCTCTGCCCCCTTTCCCTTTGTTCCTGCCTCCTGACTACCTGCTCTGCAAATTCTCAGCTTGCTGCTGCTGCTGCTGCTGCTGACCGTGTTACTGACAGTGTTGCTGATATGAGGCTGTGGGGCAGTGCCGTGGCACAGGCAGTGCCCGCAGCGTACTGTAGTGGTGGGGGGTATAAGAGATGATTCGAGTGGTTTGAGGGATGAGGGATGAGGGGAGAATGTTCTGAAAAGGCAGATAAAGAGAGAGAGAGAGAGCTTGTCATAACAGTGAAAATCATAACAGTGAAGGAGGCTTGTTTATCTCGTTTGTTTAGCCTGTGCCTGGTGCTACTGTGGCCAGACATTCAAGCAGCTGCGCATCTGCGAGCGTGTTGGCAGAAATCTATGCATTAGTGGGGGCGCGCCGCCTGCGCTTTGCATGCATGGGTCGTGGCAGCAATGCATGATTGTGGTGCATACGCGGGGCCTGGTACATACCGGTATGTTGAACGCACAGTCAGCAGGTACACCCGCGCTTTCTAGCCGTGTCTAGCCGTGACTAGCAAACGTAAATGCTTGTTACAGCATGCTGTGAGAAATAAGCAACAGGAAGATTCTAGAACCTGTGTCATCCAGATTCTCTGTGGTGGTGTGTGGTTGGGAGAACTCAAACACGACGCATTTTTCTGACGTCTTCAATTTCCTGCTTTAATACGTCATCTTCTCCTCGTCTAAATGCGCCACGCGCTCAGTCACATTGGGCAGAACTGTACATGGAAAGAAAGCATGCGCCGCTGCAGGATAGTGGAGGAGTGCTTTGCTGCTTTCAAACTGAAGAAGGGCAAGTGGGTGCCCTGCACGCTGCGGGTCACCAACACCGCCGTCGAGCGGTTGGACAACATGCTCACCGTGCTGTGGCGCGCACGCTACGTTGATATGAAGTCCCCAGGTACGCCCTCATACTGCGTCCCAGAAACCTTTAAGAAGCACCAGGTGCTGGAAAGCTGCCCTTCGCGCACAGCTTGCTGTGCCCTAGTGCAAAGTGCTGGACATACTTGGCGGAGCAGTCTGTCGCTGTACACGGATTGATCCCCATTGCACACTGCATATGATGAACATGCACTCACATGGTTGGAGAGTACAATGCCTACGGCAGTTTGACTGCGATTCGGTTGGGTGCCTGGAGGTCCGCAGGCCCACACCACTGCCCAGAACGCAGGGACTATTACCCAGCGAGACATAGCTGGGCCTACATGAAAATAAATGTATTCTCCTAGTCAACTGTTTGCGACCGTCAGAATGCGATATGGTGCGTTACAAAAAGATATAGAGCCTTTGTAAGGTTGTAGGTTGCATGAGGTCTCTGAACTGTATGGATTTACCCCGTGACACATATCTGGGCCTATCTGAAAACAAAGATATGGTTTTAATAACGTGTTTGAGACCGTTGGATTGCGATTTGGTTCGATTAATTAATTAATGTGATAGAGAGCCATCGTAAGGTTGCATGGGGTGACTGTGCGTCATGCATGCTCCACGTCAACGCGTGCCATTTCCATAGAGCACATTCCAACATTATTCAAGTCTTTCCAGGGTACGTAGCGGGGGGTATGGTGTCGGTCGACGAAACCGGTGCTTGTTGTATGGGCCGATTTTCGTCTGGGACGCAGCACCTCACACGCCTACGGGCATGCATGCATCACATACATGCATCTTTCATGAAAAGTACAGAATGCATGTAATACTACAGAGGTACACACCGCAGGAATCGAGCAGCGCTGAAGTTGGAAAATGCGTTCATCATGCATGCGCAACATGAGTTGTGCGTGCAGGCCTCGTTCTGCTGGAGGACACTGTGAGGGGGGCCAAGGCGTTCAAGATCTGTGCGGCGGGGGACCGAGGCCACCGAATCTTTTGTGCTGTCAACCGCGACAATCTCACCAAGCTGGTGCAGGCCACCTCCACCACCTCCCTCGGCATGCAGGTGAGCACTGCAGCGTGCATGAAAATAAGAATGGGGTCTTCTTACTTGAACAATTTTATTAATGTAGATAATGTACACGCACCGGGGGGGGGGGGGGGGGGG
>JAUMHD010004110.1:33117-82953 GCA_032359135.1 Ulvella scutata
TTGACACCCAACACCCCCCCCCCCCCCCCCCCCATATTGTGACGTCCGCTCTTTGGTGCCTCCTGTCTGCCACCTGCGCATGCTTTGCGCTGCAGTGTTTATAAAAAGGGCGACTGTGTGTGTGTGTGTGTGTGTGTGTGGTGCTGGCGCCTGCGCGCCTTCCATGGCGCTTGCGTATGCATGCGCGGCTGCCGATTTGCGGCGCCTCCCGCAGCGCAGTGAACGAACGAAAACAAAAAGCTAATCGGGAACCACTCCATACCCCAGAATGAGAGCATCACTCTCTGAAACAGAGCGGCAGCGCAGACTGCACACGTCCGCAGAGTGTACGCGTACACCTTACATATTACATAATCCCCGCGGGTATCCCCGATGGCGAGCCCGCAGCGTGCATGCGGCAGTCGGTTGCAGCCGATGCATGAACGCACAGGTGTGGGCATCAGTGGCCTGTGGCTCAACGTGTGTGTGTGTGTGCGTGCGCGCAGGTTTCTGTGGCTCCCTCAGCAGGCACAGCAGCGCAGCATGCAGAGGCGAGGGATGGCGCCCACCTGGAGCAGTGCAGCGCATCAGGTACTGCGCCCCTGCCCTTTCCCTGTACAGTGTGGTCTCAATTCGGCATGCACCCATGTCCCCTGAAAAATCTCGACGAATGACACCGTGCGAGCAACCAAGTCTAGCTTGTATGGGAAAGCGCTTGCGCACGTGTTCGCACCAAGAATAACAAGCTGATGTACAGTGGAAAACGAGCTATCGTATGCGCGGCGACTGTGGACCAGCCTGAGACTGTACTGCAACCTTGTATGCATGCAATCTTGTATGCATGCAATCTTGTATGTGTACAAGAAAGGGTTCGATCTGCCCGCCCGGCTTCCTGAGTGATGTGAATGTGTGCAGGGTCGACGCCGCTGCATGAGTTTTGGGTTTCCCGTGTGAAACTCCCAGCAGAGTTCTGGGCCGGTGGGAAGACTGCGCAAGGAACGGAGGACGGCGTCGGCCGCTTCGGTGGCTACCAGCGGCGCGCGCGGCTGCTGAGCCTCACAGAGAGCTGCCTCGTTGAGAAAGGGTCTGATGCCAAGCATATCAGCAGGCTGCACGACCTGTCGGGCGTGGCGGCGCTGGTGTGCTTTGAGCTGGCGTGCGAGAGCCGCTACTTTGCGATCGAGTGGGCGGACGGCAGCATGCCTGGCGTGTTTGAAAGCAACCGAAGGCAAAGAGACCTCGCTCTGATACTTGAGCAGACGCAGGTACGTGTTGCGCCAGCCCACGTTTACTACTTTATGTTTTACACACCGGAAAGGTAGTGAATAGGCATGAACCCAAATAGCCAAAAGCAACCAACACAAAATCTCCACCACTTCACGCGAATGGCGCAACAGCACATCTATTCATGTATTCTCCAGCTTACGTTTATTTGTTTCTTTATTTACATATATTCCCTCCAGCCTACGCCTGCGCCCACGCCCACGCCCCAATGCCTCTCGCCACAAGGGGCCTGAGACCCAAGATCTTGTTATTATGGTGATTGTTAGTACTAATTTATTATTACTAACATTACAAGCACTCTGTTGTTACTATAGCTTGTCGGAGGGAAAGGCAGGCCACAGGCAAGAGCTCAAACACCCAGATGCAACGAACAGGATAGTGTGCATATTGCCCCCGATATTTGTCGATCCAACACAGGCACATGCTGCGTGCTCTTGCAGCCTTGCACATCTTGTACGCTCATGCATGGGCATCAGTTCTAGAGAGCAGAAAAGTTTCTCACTGATGACATTTCGTTGATGCCAGTGGGAAGCAGTCCACCACAGCCACCTTGTCAAGCAAGCCGCGAGCAGACCGCAAGCGGAGTGGATACACGACTCACACCGTGCTGCAGTGGACCGGTCTTGACCTCCAGCAACTTCCACACATGCTTTTTGTTGTGATTGCTGTTGTGATTGCAGTTTTGAGCGCTGTTGTGATCGCTGGGTAGCATGAGACATCATGAAGCGCCGCTGTTGAAGAGCTCCTCTGTTCAACAACAGGCTTTTGAACGGCAGAAATTTCGCCTCTGACATGATATTACGTTCGAGCCACAAAGAAAGCGCTCCACAGATGCGATGGAAGGGACACAGAGTGGTGCATGTGCAGATGGCGGCCGACCGCTGCGTGCCAGTGTTGGCGGACTTCACTTGGCTGTGCCGCAAGATCATCGGCAAAACAAGCAACCCGAGGCCGCTGCCCTGCACGGCGCTCGCCGCCGACCCCGAGCTGGAGGCGCACCTGCTCGACCAGCTGCAGAACGCAGCCGCAGCAGTGCATGACACGGTGTGTGAGGAGCGCATCATCGCGTACGAAGCTGCCGTTTCAGGTGCCCCTACCCTTGTTGCCACCTCCTTGACACAGGTTCTTTGCTGAGTTCCTGCCTGTACCGTTTGTAACAAGGGATTTTGCTAGAGGAAACCTTGTTTTCCAGCAACAGAAACGTTCGGGTTCGTGCACTTCTTTCAACAACAACAACAATGATAACAAAAGTGTTAGGATCGTGCGCTGCTCTGTTAGGGATCGTGCTCTGCAGCAAACTCAAAGGTGGTGTCACTGGCAGTGGTGCCAGAGGCGCCCGCGATCGGTGAGGCCCTGCCGGAGCTGCCGCCCATGCGCAGGCCTGTGGCTGTGGACGACATCAGGCTGGAAGAGATTGCAGAGGACACCGCCGCCGCTGCCAAGGTGCACTTTGTGCGCGCGAAAATCGTGGCTGGTCCGCCCCCCTCCTGCGTTGCCCCCCCTCCCCCCCTTCCCCTGTGGGGTGCATTCATCACCAGTATCGCCTGGTTGGATAGAACAATCCTTAGTGTTTTGTACTGTTGCTGCATAGAACAATCCTGAAGAGTTTGTACTATTTGTTAGGTGTGGTGTGCGATAGCAGGAATGTGTACCTGATGTGTACCAGCCTGATGTGTACCAGCTAGCATGCGCCGCTGCGGCTGGACAAGAATGGCTTGCGTGAAAACTGCTCTACGTAGAGTAATGCTGCATGCTCGTAGTTGCGTGCAAGCAGTATGCATGGGGGCGGCACTGTGTGCAGGGCAAGTGGCGCAGAATGCAAAGGCGCAGGCGATCAAGCTCGCCAACGCTGTCAAGCTTCAGGCCGCGGTGCGCCGCCGCCTGCTGGCCCCTGCTGGCACCTGCACGGCCCTCAGGCCCATTCACTGCGACGGTAGATGTCACGATGTGTCATGACCTGAGGCCCATTCACTGCCATGCTAGATGTCACGATGTGTCATGATGTTTCATGGTGTTTCATTAATTTTCATGATGTTTCATGATGCGTCATACATGCACACTGTGCTGCTACCTGACATCTCAGCCCTTGCGCGAAGCGTTTGTCGCTTCCAGCGTGCTTGTCTCTGCACCCCTCCTCTTCTTCTCAACAAAGGCGTTTCTCTGCGGCCTGATGGCTGCGCACAGAGGGTGGCCCCCATCCTGCAAGCCTCTCCAGTCATCAAACGAGCAGCGAACAACACAAGTGCATGTTCTATGTGCATGCGTGTTCCATGTGCATGCATGTCACAGAGTTGCTCCTCAATTTCTCAAGAGTTGCTTGCATTCATGCAGGTGACGAAGGACCAGGTGGAGTCCAGTGAGGCATACAAGAAGATGGGACAGGTGCTGGTTCCCCCCCCCCCTCTCTGTTGCTCCTGAGCCGGCGCAGCGCACAGCATAGCTGCGCGATTGCGCAAGACTGATATCGCAGTTTTGGGCACTGGTGCTTTTGATCACTCCAAGTTGGTACATTGTCTATGGGTTGTAACAGCACAAAAAACCATGTTGACCTCAAGTGGCAAAACCCTGTGAAACAACTGTCGCCAGGCTTTGAGAACATTGTGATGAGGTGTGTTTTTGGCATCTTTTCCATGACACGTTCATGACAACCAACGAACTCGTCTGTACCTCAAGCCTCCCTGTGCCTGCACATTCATGTCACAACATGACGCATTCATGACACGTTCATGCCGTGCTCACGTGGTGGCTACAAGCGGCGCAGGTGCTGCACGACGTCGTGCACGGCTCGGTGGGCGACATCAACGTCCCAGAGAAGCACGGCTTCCTGTTTGAGAGGATCATGGAGTTCAACGCCAGCGTGCCCTACAGCGGCTTCAGCAGTGCCTTCCTCGACCAGATGAACCGCCCCGGCCGCTTCGACAAGGAGGCCCGCCGCCGCGCCTTCGTCACCCTCGAGGCCCTCTTCTGCCTCCTGCCTGAGGCAAAGAAGGCACGCTGCCTGCCTCTCCTGGTAGTGCTGTTGATCGGTGACCACCAGTGCCGCTTACTTGGTGCCCGATTAGTTGTTTTTTGGTCAGGGCTCGCACCTAAGAAATAGCCCCAAGTATTCCTGATTATCCCATCTAGCTAGGCAACACTAGTGGTCAATGCTGTTGTTGAAACTGAGACTTGTTGGAACATCGCCAACCAGGGTTGCTTTTAGTGCCGAGTTGTAGGCCTGGGCCACAATAATTAGTTGTTTTGAGCGGAGGTGACCCCGAAACATAATTGGAGAATATTGAATTGTTCTATGTACCGACCCTTGAACGAATTTTTCGCCCAAATAGTTCCTTTTTCCAGTTCCTGAAAAGCAACCCTGTCTCCAGCCTGCCTTGGCCACAGCACGCCTCTGAGCGCTCCAGTGGGTAAGGTACGCAAGCTACTCAGCAAGAGTATATACAAATTCTACTGAACATCTGGCTGCTGAACCCATGGTACAAAAACAATCTCGAGCGAGCGCCCATCACACGCACAGCCTTGTAGCACTCTAATCTTCTACCACCTGAGAGGTAGAGGCGGTACTGAGGGGTGGAGAGCTGCAGGAAGGCGAGCGGCGGCTGAGGCCGGACGCGCGCACCGCCACGCTGCTCATCGCCACTCTGCAGGCCCTGCAGCGCCTCGCCTCCTGCAGCCAGATGCAGGAGGAGATGTGCAGCCTCAAGCTCTTCCCTGTGCTCTTCTCGCTGCTCGACTGCAGCTGCGACCGAGTCTCCATGGAGGCTGCGCGGCTGCTGGCACGCCTCTGGGCCCCAGAAGCCTTCCTGCACGGCGCCAAGCCCTTCGTTAACAAGACCACCGGCGAAGAGTACCACCTCAACAAGCCTGAAGACGCCATCCAGGTGCCCCTGCTCCTGCCTCGCCTTGCACTGAGTATCGTACTGAGTATGACGTAGTCCCCGAATAGTTTATTTATCCATTGTGTAGTTTCTGTGCCGCAAGCTTCCTTCTCACTACCTTTCCGGTTTGTAAACGGAAGTTTCTGAGCCACAATTCGGTGCTTTCGGAGGTTGTTGCTTGTGGCCACCTGCTTCTCTTGGTTGATACACGCATTGTTCTGGCACTGAATACCAAACCGGTAGTAAATATTGGGACCGTGACTGCAAAACTTACTGCGCTTTAACTCGATGTTGGAAAAGTCTCTCTTCAGAAATACGTGGTACGCCATGTATGAAGAAGCCGCCTGTGCATGCTCCGAACCGATGCATGCATCACAGGCTCGCCCCACTCAAACTCAAGTACGCGACCCCAGACCGCACAGCAGCAGCTCGTAAGTCTTGCCGAGCTTGTTGTGGGCTGTGAGCATGCTGTGATGGTGGTGCTGTGGCGTTTCAGGGGTCGGGACGTGCTGGTGTGTGCAGGTGAGGGCGAACAAAGGTGCGTGCTTCGACAGCGACAACTGCTTCAAGCACGTGGAGGCGCTGGTGGCCGGCCTCATCGCGTCCGCCTCCAACGAGCTGCTGTGCCTCACACTCGTGGAGGCCACTGCCGCGCTCGTAGCGGAGCCGGAGTGCAGCAACACCCCTGACGTCGTTCAGAAGTACGATCCATACAGGCTCTACAGAGCGGTTTCTTCGGTTTCTTCTGTCTTTTTTCAAGCCGGAAAGGTAGTCAATGGGCATGAACCCGAACAGCCAAATCCACCAACACAAATGATGCACCATTCCACTCGAATTTCATGACAGCACCATCATGGAAGTCTTTTCCAGCACTCTGCCGGCCGCTGCAGACAAAGAACATTACTTGCTTTGTAGTCAGCTAGAGATACATATTTATATTGCCGGATCAGGCAAGTGGTTGACAAAAATGATACAAATGAGTGGAGAGTTGGCGAGATTTGCACGTGCTGGCCCCTGACTGATCCTCACTGGAACAGTGTTGCCCCGAGGAGTGACACACTGTAGCATAAACCACAACCCTGAATCTTTGCAAACCGGAAAGGTAGTGAGTATTTTTGAACCCAACTAGCCAAAGCAACTGAACTAAAGCAATAATCCACGCCCCTGGTTTGAATTTTTACAGACCGGAAAGGTAGTGAATAGGCTTCATCCCAAATAACCAAAGCAACTAACACAAAATCACCACCGATTGACTCGCACCACGACGCCCCAGACTAGAAGAGAGGGTGCATGCAAGATGGGAGGGTGTGGGGGTGCAGGATGGTGAAGGAGCTGCTCTCCAAGCAGGGCAAGGAGGTCTTCCGCCTCATGAACAACCCCTGTGGCCGCACCAGCGCCGGCGTCATGGCCATCGTGCGCGAAACCCTCAGCATCAGCGCAGAGGCCGCCACGCCGCTGCGCAACGCTGCGCTGGACGAGGGCATCATCGTAAAGCATCTCCTCGTGGCCCTTCAGCCACTCTCTGTCAAGGGCCAGGCGGACTCGTCCAACGGTACCCTCCCCTCCCCTTATCAGATCGCGTTTCTTCGTTCGTTTGACAAAGATACCGCGTTGGTGCAGAGTGTGTTCGTTTTTTCGGTGTTCTGAAGGCCGGTGTGCTGAAATTTGGATGTTCTTTCCCTTGAAAAAACGTTTTCTTGTCTAAGTTACAACCTGGCTTCCAACAGAAACTCTCCTCCGACAGAAGCCTGTATTTCTCGATCGAGGGCCAACAGGGTGGCGCGGTGCGTGTGTGCAGTGGCCCGTGCGAACAAGATCGTGGCGTCGAGGGAGTTTGTGCAGAGGCTGGTGGACCAGCACGCACCCACGCAGAGCCTCATGCAGCGCGTGTTCCCCTCCATGCTGCTCAGCCTCCTGCGCAAGCCCCCCACCGACCCTGAGGCCCCCTCCGGCCCCAACTGGCCGCTGTTCTGGCGCGCCGCGAGCGTCGAGAACCACCACCTTGCTGGTCTCATCTGGGACGAGAGCACACGCTACCAGCTGCGCTCGTACGTCCTTCTGCACCTGTAGCCACTCTAGTTTGTGGCCTTTCCACAAGCCAAGGGGCAGTATAAATTGTGTGTGTGTGTGTGTGTGTGTGTGTGTGTGTGTGTGTGTGTGTGTGTGTGTGTGTGTGTGTGTGTGTGTATCCTGTACCCTCCTTCTTGGGTGGCATGTTGCTCATTCCTGGCATCCTCCTCATATGTCTCAAACCCAGTAAAAAGTTATCACAAGTAAGCACTCGCATCAGTAGAAAGATTCGTTGTTCTGGCACACAACAGCGCCTTGTAGTTGAAACAAGTCACAAGCGCAACAGTAGTAGCAAATTTGTTGCCAGCCGGAAAGGGAGTGCATAGGAATGAACCCGTATAGCGACTAGTTGGCAGTGGTACAAGTACTCGAAGCAGCAGTAGAAGGAGCCGGTGTGGTGCGCAGCAGCGCCTCCAACGTCTCTCCTCCGTTTTCTGAGCTCTCAACTGATGCAGCACTTCTGTGCATGCGTCGTTTTTTTAGTTACCAACAACTCAACCAACTGGAGTGTGCGCACAGGAGCCTGGAGCAGGAGAGCAAGGCGCTCGCAGACGCACGCAGGGCAGGCAAGGCGCCAGTGTGGAACCACAACGAGTTCCATATCCCCTACAGCGCCCCCCCCAAGATCCTGAAGATCGGAGATGTTCATGTGAACTACCTGCTGGACAACGCCAACGACCCCCACGCAGTGGACAGCCTTCAGGAGCCCCGCAGCTTCTTCGACAAGCTGTACCTCCATCTCGTCTATGCCCTCGCTGGCGTACGCCCCAGCAGCCTGCAGGTAAGCGCCTGATTTTTCTCGTGCACCATACACCAGTTTTCTTGTTTAATTGAGGTTTTTGGGGCGAAAGCGCTGGCCGTTGGAGTTTTCAAGGCTGCTTTTTCTCCCTAGGAGCCATTTACCTATCCATTTTTTCACGCGGATTTGGTTTTTTTTGAACGAAATTGTGTTTTTGATCATCTTGTGGTAGCGTGGAGGTGCAGAAGGTGGTGGAGGTAGAGTGTGGCTGGTGGTGTGTGCAGACGATCGACAACAGCGACCCGCGGTATGAAATCGAGATGTGCCTGCGAGCGATGGCTGCAGTGTACGACACGCATGCACATCATGTGGGGCCCTGCAAGGGGGTACCGTATCTGATCAGCATGCTGGACCAGGCAGAGTCCACGACCGTGCGCGAGCGGCTGGTAGCGCTGGTGGTGGCGTTGGTATCGCCGAAGGCCGCATTCGCCGCGGAAGCTTCTGGAAAGACCGGAGAAGCCTCTGAGAGATCTTCTGCCAGCCGGTCAGGGTCAGGGTCCCCGAAGGCGGGGACGGCAGCCACTGCGGCGCGGGCGGCGAGCGCTGCAAAGGCAAACGGCCGCGAGATCATGGCTGCTGGTGCGGCCTGATGCATGTGCTGCGTGTGTTTCGGCACGCGTCTTCTGCATGGATGTCGTGGGTTTTAACTGCATGCACATCATATGTAGACTGTATACGTGCGTTCAATTGATTCAGCTTTCGTATTGTTTTGTTTTGTTCGTGCGCATCTAAACACCTTGGTTTGAGCAACAGTGCAGTAGTGCTGCGCACATGGCCTCTAGAGCTCCACGCAGTATCGCCGCTACTAGACACATTTGGCGCTGGTGATACACAGTGTGCAGTTGTGCTTGACTTCGGACGGGACAAATGCATGTGCTGCGGACAGAACTAGCTAAGGGAGAGTTTAGGCCAAGTGTTACAGCATTGGCACAACAGTTATTTGTTTCTACTAGCAGCAGGTATTACGGGCCCAAAAACGATGCAAAATTGTCATGCTTCAGTAGAAGTCTGCGTCAGGATCATGCATGGGGTGCATGCAGGAGGAGTCAAGCTGCTGGTGGAGCTTGCGGCAATGGCGCATCTGCAGAGCCAGGCCATCTCCCTCGGAGGGGGGGGCCCAGCGCTGCTGATGGATCATGCACAAGCAGACATGGACGCTGTTGCCAGCTGGTGGTACTATGAGGGGGCTGTGCCGCGTGCTGTGTCTTCAGGGGGCGACGGCCGAGCGTCCCCTGAGCTTGGCGGTGTGACCCCCTTGTTCTGTGTGGGACCACCAATCTGTTGCACTCGGTCCAGGTCAATCAAGCTGAGGTTGCTGAGAGGGCTTGTTGCAGTGTGGCCTTCTCATATCATCACCTTTGTCTGAGGGTGCATCGACCAAGCCCCTGTGGGGCAAGGCTGAATCTTGATAAGAGCGGTCTATCAGCATTTCGTTGCCGAAAACATAATATATAATTCGATTCGCTTCAGATCACCCCGGAGAGTTAGGGAGGGTTCATTCGTGTTCAAGATACGGCCGACTGTTAGGGATCTTGCGCATGACATGCATGTTTCGTCTGCGACAACTGGTTTGTGCTCGCCAAGTCACCAAGGAAGTTCCTCGCCAAGTTGCTCTGCCTTTGTGCCTCAGAAAGCTGCACACTGGCCATGCACACCGCAACAATAAGAAAGTGTGCAAGTGTGGGTTGAATGTGCTGCAGAGAGGCCCCCAGGAGATGGGGAGCCCGGGTGCATGGGGCCCCACTCCAGCCGCGCGCTGCTGGTGCTCGTCCGCGACGGCACCATCAACCGCTCCACCGCTGTGTGGGCACCCGGCATGGCCAACCCTGTTGAAATCTCCTCCGTGCGGCAGCTGCGGTGGATGCTGGCCACCGGTCCGCCCCCTCGTCCCTTCTTTCTCTCGCCCGCATGCGTCGCTTCTTGGACAGATCGTTCGATTCTGTTTTGAGCCTCTGAAGTTCTCTTCTCTGAGTGCTGGGATTTCTGGTATAGTAGTAGTGTAGCAGGGTTGGAACCCCCCCCCCCCTTAGCCCCCAATCCCCGTAGTCCCGTCTTCACATCATGTGAACATCCGATAGCATGTTTGCGTGTCGCACTCTTCCGCTTTTCATCGGACGCTGAGTGTCTACAGGTGCTTCCGGTGCGAAATGGACTACTCTCGCACACTCATGCATGTCGGCCATACGCGGGCTGATCGAGCAGGCGCCGGTATCAGATGACGCGGCCGCAGAGCCGGTAGTGCCCCTCCCAAACATAATCCGCCATGTTTCGGCCCCGGACTGCCTGCCGCACATCGCTCAGCTGCTGCTGACTCAGGACCCGCAGCTCGTGCGCGATGCATGCGCGGTGTTGCTCCATGTGTGCCGCAGCCACCGGCAGGTCCTCCACCGCCTCTACGTCACCGGCGTCTTCTTCTTTGCACTGGCTTACGTCGGCCGCGACCTCCTCCCCATCGCCGCGCTGCTGCAGGTGCGCTTGTACTGCTAGAACATCGCTCTTGTAGTAGAACAGTTCCAGAACTTCGAACATTCCGGAGTCTTCTGGAACTTTCCTGTCACCGCATGGAGGCAGGTTTCTGTTCACAAACCACGTTTATCTTCCATTCAATTCCAGAGAAATGTGGCAGAGGAAGTACGGGTATGGATGTGTGCGGGTTGACGGAGGGGGTTGTGGCTGCAGGCGACGCACAATGAGCAGCACTTCCAGGGTGTACAAGACCCCGCGCTGCGTGCTTCGCTGCCGGTGGGGGAACGCAGCATACTGGGCTCTCTGCTCCCAGAGAGCCTGCTGTACCAGCTGGAGGCGTATGGCGCACGCGCGTTCGCTGAGCAGATGACACGGTGAGCCCTTCCCCCCGTCGGTCTCCCCCGCCTTTGCTGCCTCAGCTTACCTGCAATGATTTGTTG
Organism: Ulvella scutata; assembly: GCA_032359135.1. NCBI lineage: Eukaryota > Viridiplantae > Chlorophyta > Ulvophyceae > Ulvales > Ulvellaceae > Ulvella > Ulvella scutata. The sequence continues at coordinate 44,031 of JAUMHD010004110.1, forward strand.
CCGCTTACGTACGCTTGTTGCTTGCTTGCTTGCTGTCACGCAACATACTGTTGCCTTACTGGTGATTCATATCGTGGCCAGCCAGGAAGCAGCCAACAGGCTTTCTCCTGTGATGAGAGTAAACTGCCAAGTTCTGGGCCGCAAAAACAGAACAATTTGCTCTCGGACAACCCCCACACAGCCCGATCGGGCCCGAGTTGTCACTCGAACAACACGGCACCGCACCGGCAGCTGCGCAAAGTTCACCCCTCCCATCCCAGCAGCAAACTCTCCACACTTCTCACTTCGCACTTTGTACAGGCACATGGACGACCCCGAAGTGCTGTGGTCTCAGGCGATGAGGGAGGAGGAGCTGCTGCCCGCCGTGCACGCCCACCTATCCGCGTTCCCCCTGCGCCTGCGCGACAACGTTCTCGGCCTCTTTGACTATAACCCTATGCCTCCCATGACGTACAAGGCTCTGAAGGGCGAGCTGTGGTGCTTCCGGTACTACCTGCGCAAGCTCTGCAGCCCAGAGCACCATAGCCACTCCATTGTGGACCCTGTCCGCTTCCGGAATGTTCGCGTCTTCACGCTTCCTCCTTGCCGTGTTCCTGTGCTGCTGCTGTTTTGCAGCTCTGGCGGTGTTGTTGGCTTCTTGCTACTGCCACTGCGACTACCACATGCGTGCATGCATGCATGCAGCAGCAGCCTCCTCGGCCCCCTGCGTCTGCTACCCTTAACACGAGTGTACATGTGAGGTCGCCGTTCACCTGTTGGCAGAAGGACAACTCGCGTCAGGGTTCCACGACAAAGCTGAAGTTTGTTTCTTTTTTTCCGGTTGCAAGCAATCGACTCGCGCAGCAGTTTGCATGTTCATTCAGTTTTTATTTCAGTTATTATTCAGTTCTGTTTATTCAGTTATTATTTCGGCTGCTGCAGGAGATTGTGGCGGAGTGGAACAGGGAGATGGACCGCAAGGCCGCCGACTTCACACAGTCTGATGCTCTGGAGGCGATGGCCATCCAGCCTGCCGAGGTGGAGGGTGCGGACGCGGAGACCATGCTGGCACTGCTCAAGAAGGCGTACCGCAGGCAGGCGCTCAAGCTGCACCCTGACAAGAACCCTGACGGCCCCGAGCCGTTCCTGAAGATGCAGCGCGCGTACCAGGCCCTCATCGCCGAGGCGCAAGGCGAGGCTGAGATAGGCGGGGGCCCGCGCCCCGTCCGCCTGACCCTGCTGCTGCGCGCACAGGTCCGGCTGCCCTCTTTTCGCCCTTTTCTGATACATTTCATACTTTATAACGGAACATGGCGTCGCCAATATATTGGCGACGTCGTGTTACGAAATCCAGCCTCCGTACGGCAATTGTTTTCACTATTTCTGCAGCCAGACGTGCAAGCTGGCGTTTTTGGAGGAGGGCGATGCTGCGATGTCGCCTGCAAAGGTAGGTGGGCGGGGAGCTCTGTTTTTCTGCGAGCTGCTTTTTATGGGGCTGATTTATGCGGCTCTCTGCGACTGTGCGTGCGGTCACTGTGTTGTCACTGTGTTTGTTGTGTGCAGTGCCTGCTGCACCGCCGTGAGCCAGACGTGCTAGGCGAGTTCACGTACCCTGCGTACGACCCCCTACTCGCGCTGCTGCACTCGGCGGTCGCGGAGAGCTTGTCCGGCGAGCACGTCATGCTGTGCTTGGAGCTCATGTGGCTCACGCTCAATGCATGCCCCGGAAATGCGCCGTTTTTGGGCGACAAAGGCGCAGTTCCGGTGCTGGTGAACTTGCTGATGAGCGCTCGGCAGGAGATGGCGAAGGACACAGCCGCCCACATCGACCACGCCGTGATCGTCACTCTCAGCCTGCGCGCGCTCGCGCTGGTGCTCAACAGCGAGGAGGCGCGCCATGAGGTCACATGCATGAATGATGACGAGCGGCGAGAGTTTCTCAAGGTGGGGCCATGCATGCACATTGTTGCCTGTATTTTCGGCTCTGTGTGTGTATGTTCAAAAGAAGACACCATACTCTGTGTGTGTGTGGGGGGGGTGGGGGGGGGGGGGGGGAGTTTGTTGGTGGTGGTGGTGGAGCTTCTCGATTCATGAGTTGGATGGTGGTATAATGGGCAGGCCACAATGAGCCTCTCCTGGCCACATGCTCCTCGTAACACCTGAAAACAGCTACTGTGGTGTAGTTCACAGTGATTGTAGTTGTGGATGCTGCCTGATACAGCCTGCGCTTGTCCGACGGCGTGCAACCCCTGTAGCCACAGGGTCAGCGGCGGAGCGGCTTCACCATCGCATCGCCGTACACTGTTCACGTCCAACCTGACACCTACCGCCCATGTCTACAGGTGCTTTGCTGGTGTGCGTCGCTCCCCAAGGCAACGAATGTGGCTGCGGCGGCGCTGGGCGTGCTCACGGCATGCGCCGCTGCGGCCCCCCTCCAGGAGCAGCTGGTGGAGATGGCCGTGCTGGGTATCGTGTTCAGCCGCATGCTGCAGTGCGCCCCCACCCACACACACACACACACACACACACACACACACACACACACACACATACACACACACAACTACCACTGGAAAGACATTTTTCAAACTAATACTCACCGGCCGACATAACCATCGCAGTGTGGGTAAGACAGCCGGGATAGAATTTCGTTCTGGTGGTTGTCCTGGTGGCCGAACTCGCACTAAAACAGGTTGCACAAAACAGCACGCTCCAGCCCAAAAGCGATGTGTAAACTCGTACTCGTCCCTACCCGACAGATGTTTTCGTACAAATAGGGGTACGAGTGAACGTGCCTCCGCTGCCTGTTCGGTTTCGTTTTCTCAAACGAAAGGCAGCACCAGGCAGAACAATGCACCCGAACAACAGCAAGCTTGCAGCTTGACATCAAGGCGGCAGCGTGCAGGTTCAACGCCACAGAGGGTGTGCAAGAAGAGATCGACATCGTTGACCTGAGGGCGGGCGCCACACCAGGCGACGTGTCCAGCCGGTCGGCAGCCGTGTCGGCGAAGCAGAAGGCTGCGCATGAGGTCATCGCCGCGCCCGCCACCGACAACCTCATCGCCTTCAAAGCCACTGCCGCGCTGGCTGCCCTCTGCGGCCTTGCGGCTGGCAATGCGGCTCTGCCTGACGTCCAGGCAAACCTCGTGCGCCCCCCCCCCCTACAACGTTGTGCCAGTGTTCTTCAGCTCGCCACACTTACCTTGCGATACTCCGGATTTCTCGGGACCGATTTTCAGCTGTCATATAGAACAATCCCGGTGTGCCTGCAGACCCCTGGAGGATGAGCAGACACGCGTCTCTCTTTCTTCTCCTCCTGTAGCCCCCGTGCAGTCCGCTGCGCGCGGAGAACCCTAATGCACAATCCCTACAACTTTTACACACCTTTTCATTTCGATACGATGCGCATGCCGCAGCAACCGGTTTCAACTGCATGGTCCGGCGCTTTGGAGTGCAAGGGTTGTGGTTGACTGCAACGTGTGGCTACAGGTGCAAACAGCAGTACGAGCGCTGCTGACGCCGTACCTCTTCGCGCACGTGCAGCAACCGGAGGACCACGTGGAGCTGCTCAACGTGCTCACCACGGAGCGCAGCAGCCCTCTGGTGGTGTGGACGCCCAGCATGCGGCGGCAGCTGCGCGCGATGATCGACGAGCACTCCCGCAGCGCACCCATCACGCACGACGCGCTGCGCGTGCTGGGCGAGTTCAAGTACGATGAAGTCGCGGAGGAGCTGGTGGTGGAGGACGTGTACGTGCGGCTGTTCTGCGAGGTGCGCCCTCCTGCCGCCCCCCCCTCTCCCTGCACCCACGCCTGCGAGCCCCACCCCCTGACCCCTGCCTCCTGTTTGTTTTGCAAGCCGGAAACGCCGTAAATATGTGAAAAGAACCCAAATATTCAGAAGTGACTGACATAAGGGCTCTGCGCTGTCACCTTGGGGCAGTGTAGAAGCCTCTGCTTTCTGTTTCATGTTTGTTTAGCTGTTCTTGTGTGTGTGTGTGTGTGGGGGGGGGGGGGTGTAATTGTGTTGCGCGGCAGCAGCCTGCCTACTTGCACCGCTGTGTTGCTTCTTTTGTCTGGAGTAGCGGTTCAAGAAGCAAGCTGGTGGTGTGTTCCTGAGCGGAGTAGCCAATTGGTGTTGTTGCTGCATGGGTTGCCCTTGCGAGTTCACCTCGTGGGCTCGGAAATGGCGCAACACATGGAATCAACACATGGAATCAACACATCCGTCCTTTAATAATAACAATAATAGAAGGAATAATAGTAGTAAGGAGAGATGGTGATGCGGTGCAGGATCCATCCTTTGCAGGCTTGCAACACAAGGCCGTGTCGCTGTTCTCGGGCCTCGTGGTGTTCCTTCACATGGCCATCTGCCACGACACCTCCTCCTTCGACAAGTCCCTGCGCCCCTCTAGCCACTGCGCGTTCGAAACTCCGCCCGCCGCCGGTGACAAGGCCGCTGCGCTGCGTATCCCCCACCTGTACACCGCCATTGAGGCCGCACATGAATTGGTCGTTTCGCCGACGTATTCGGCCGCGCTTCACAGCGCGCTCGCCACCCCCGCCGTGCTCGCACCTTTGATTTGTTGGATTATGAAGCCATGCATTGACGCGGACCGCAACGCCGCAGCCGCGGCTGACGCGTTTTCACTAGAGAGGGCCCCTGAAGCCACATCGCTGACTCACACCTGCGCGGAGACAAGCCTGAAGATCATCGAGGCCGGGTCGAGGATCCCCGAGGTAAAGGGGGAGTTATGTGGCGTAGGGGACGAACGCTCGACATCGCATATCTGCAAGGCGATCACGCATGTGCTGTTCTGCACGCTGCACTCGCCATGCACGCGCACAGCGCAGCGCAGCGCGCTGCTGGTGGTGGCGTCGCTTTTGGACACGACAGATCCGACGCGCGTGGCGGTGGAGGATGGAGGGTTTGTGTTGCTGCTGGACATCGTTTTCTCGCGTGCGCCGGCGGGCATGACGAGTGCTGAGCTGGCGGAGGACACCGCAGTGCGCGCACTCACCGTCAAGGCGCTGTGCACGCTGCTGGAGCACAAGTCCGCACTGCAGGTGTGGCGGCCCTAAGAAAAACAAATTGTCCCTCCCTCTCTGTGTTCAGCACTGCTGTGTGGTCTGTGGTCTGTGGGTAACCCCTCTGGGCGTTCGGTACTGTTTCCTTTTTGTTTTGGGCCTATTCTGTAGAATTTTGGGGCGCACTCAATGTTACAAGCCGGAAAGGTAGTGAACAGGCATAAACCCATTTGGAGGCGTGCTATTTTGAGGATGTACTGTTTTGGGGTGTTGGCTGGTTTGGCTATTGGGGTTTGTGCCTTTTTACTACCTTTCCAGTTTGTGAAGGATGATTTTGGGAGTGTTCTGTAATACGCCTTCGTCTGCGTGTACAGAAAATTGAAAATTTTCACTTTGTCTGCGGTTTACAGGTCAGAATCGAGCGCACAATCCTGGAGCTGGTGCCTGAAGCGATGCTTGAGAAGATCCGCAGCTGCCCTGAAGGCAAGGACGTCATCGAGAGGTCCATCGACGTCCCTGTAGACACCCCGGAGCTTGTATGGACCGCCGACATGCATGACCGCACCTGCGACAAGCTCGGCGCTTTGTCCTCTGACGTCCGCGCATGCATGGTGTCCGGAAATCCCTGGAAGCTTCAACCCACAGATTCTATAGTCCATGAGGAGCTGCAGTACGATCTGTTTGTCGGGGGGGTGTATCTCAGAAGGTTCTTAGATACCGGCAAGTCAGCCAGTAGCGCAGACCTCAGCGACCCCCGCACGTTCCTGGATGGTGTCATGCTTGAGCTGAATGCATGCACGGATTCCGCGCTGGAGGCGGCAGCGCGTCCCCACACCGCCGCGGCCACCCCCGAGGGTACCGCCTCTAACCACGATCTCGCGCTCATGCTAGGGCGCGCGGCGGAGCTCGCACTGGGACGCTACCCCAGCCTTCCATCTCACGCGACGCAGCAGGGCTACGTGGAGTGGCTAGTGGCGCGCTCGCCGAGCTTCGGCGGGTCGGAGGACCTGCAGAACGTGGGGGGGGTGCTGCTTAGGGTTCTTTTGCAGCTGAGCCTGAACCCTGTGTCCGCGCAACGGCTCGCGGCGCCCACCCCTGCGCTCGTCCCCTGGGCGCAAGCTTGCACGCCGTGGAGCTTGGCCGCGTCGGTGTTCACACTGGACATCGTTCGCTGCGCACTGCATGACACAAACCCTGACCGGGACGAGGTAATCCATCAGGCGGTTGTGCACGGGTTCGTGCCGCAGCTGCTGGGGCTTCTGGAGCCGGAGGTGGAGGGGTTGTCCGCGGCGCTGGTGCCCCCTGCCTACGTGGCCAAGACCAGCGTTGAGGCCAACGCGGCCGCGAAAGCTGACAGTGACTTTGTCCGGAACCTGGCCGTTGAGATCATCCACAAGCTGGCCAAGTCCGATGCATACGGCGAGCAGGTGCTCCTCCTGGTCTGCCGTTGTTCTGTACAGTTTTCTTTTTTATTTGTTCAACGCGTGTATGCATGCATGTATGTATGTACATACAGATGGCGACCTGTCCATGGACAGGCCGTCATCTGCGGGTGTATGTTGCAAAGGTGGTGCAGTTGATGGTCTATCACTGGGCTGCTGTGGATAGTAACCTATCACGGGTTCGAGTGGTGATGGCTGGAGGGGTGGTGTGCAGGTGGGCGAGATTCTGGGCGACTTCCAGGCAGTGTGGCGCAAGCACCAGAGGCACTCCGGCATGATCCGCTCTGACACCTCCGCCTCCCGCGCTGCGCCCGCCGCGAACCTCCTGCGAGGGCCCACCTCCACCACACAGTTTGCGCTGCCACCCCCCCCCACCAAGGAGGTGCTGCTCATCAAGAGCACCGCCGCGGTGCGCGAAGAGGCGGAGGAGGCCAAGCGCGCCAACATGTCTTCCCTCAACTCCCCCGGCCCCTCCCCGCGCCCCCCCACTCCTGGAGCACCCGCCCTCCCTACCGCCCTCCCTGCAGCTGCGTCGTCATCTGGCTCACAAAACGTGACCCCGCGCGAGACTCCTGCGCCACCCCCTGCCGCGCAGCCGGCTGCGGCCCCTGTAGCCACCGCAGCCGACCCATTTGACCCCTTTCAAGACTCTGCGGCGACTCCCGCTGCTACTCCGCTGCCCGCCCCAAAGCCCTCTGCGGCAGCCACGCCTTCCTTAGCGTCGATACTGACGTCGCAGACCCAGGGTAAGGTCACCGGGCCCATTGACCCACTGGCAAGAGGCCTCCCTGCGGACCCCTTTGACCCGTTTGCCGTGAGCTCAGCCGTTTCGCCAATTAGTAATGGGATAGGGGTCCCCGTAGGAGAAGGCAAGATGTCTACAGGTGAACTATCTGCACCCCCTGCCCCACAAGACCCCTTTGCCGCCGCAGATCCCTTCGCAGCGAGCATGCATGTGGCCCCTGCAGCCACAAAGGGGCAGGCAGCTGCACCGCTAGACGAGGCCGCCATGGACGAGGACTACGACCCTCTTGCGTGACCTGACAAATATGCATGCATGAATGTCATGCATCAGTAGACCTTGTGATGGCTTGCGCAAGCATGACTGTTCTACATGAGCTCGCAGGCAGGAAAAGTGTGTGGGATGGCATTGTGGGAGCTGGGGCACCTAATGGCTGCATTGGCACAGTTCGTTTTACCCGAAGCTCAAATGGCCAGTAATGATAGGTATATTTTTCATCCATGAGTTGCTATCTTTGGATACAGATGTTATGATGTTCACGACTTAGCGGCTGCTTGCATGCATGAGGGAGGTGACTCGCGGCGGCTCGTATGGTTTAATGTAAGCCCAGGGCCCTCCGCGCAGGCGCCGCAGCAGGGCTTGGGTTTGGGTTGCTGAGCAAGTCCTGGGGGCTGTGCGTGTGTGCCATGGCGGAAATTAATGTATCGCCGATTGTTAACCCTGCATGAGCCAGCATATGTTCGCCCTGTCTTCACCCCTGCAGCCACTATCACCACCCACTCTGTCGTAACTCCCTGGCATGCCCGCGGCAAGGCTCGTTTCGAACTGCAGCATGCATGGAGCCGGAAAGGGAGTAAGCAGACAAGAACCCTAATAGTGGGATGCAACGAACCCCACACCCTCACCACTTCTCGCGCATGACACAACAGCACATACCTGACATAGTTCGTCTTGGGAGACGCTTCTGTGCAGCGCCACTAGCGATGCAACATGCTCGCCACTGCCCGGTTACCCGGCAAGCCCCTCCTGCCGGTTCCTACTGCTGATGCTGAGCCACCTGCGACTACTGATAGCTCCCCCTGCCCAGTGCCGCCTCCCTCTGTTCAGCGCTCCTGCCCGGCGCGGCCCCGCCCTCCCCTACCCGCTGCAGCCGCTCAGCCTCCCGCCCACGGCCCGCACCCCCATCACCCGGCGCCACTCTTGCATGCCCCTGGCTACTGCGTGTCGAAAGTCATTATTTTGGCAACTTCCTTACGTTCACCCCTGGGTACCAGGCACTTGATTGAGCAGGCGGTGCAGGCTGCTGCACATGGCGCACCCAGTGAAAGAAGACAGTACCGTTGCAGGTAAATGAGAAGGCACCCAGAATGGGTCCAGGTTCAGCTTACACATGTGCGTCGTGGCTACTGGTGAAACAGGGGGGTCCTCAACAAGAGCAGCGCATTGCAGCAGCATTGAGCACACCCCCACCAGAACTTCGATTCCTGTTCCCATGGATGGCAAGGGCAAAGACGGTGCGCATTCCAGACTCTTCAGACCCTCTGCCTTTTGAGCTTGGGATGGGAGGGGCGGTGGCGATGAAGCAGCACGGCACCATGCCCACCAGGTCTGGGGGGGGGGGGGCGCTTAGGAGTCGCAAGTAGAGATGGCGTCGGCCGAGGGGGCAGGCGGCCGCGGTAGGAGGGAGATTTGAATCCTTGCCCTGAGTTCAGTGGTGTCTCTGGGTGGCGCACTGCAGCCTGCATGTGCAGCTTCAGAATATGTTCAGTGGTTGCAAAGCTGCAGCAGACAGTAATGACAGTGGCATGATGGCCTATGACTGCAGATGCTGGCTATCTGCTGGCGACATGAAACTTACGTCGCACACCGATCCACACGTGCACGGCGGGTGCTCAGCCGGCGGGTGCAGCCGAGGGCACCATCTGGGGTTCTTTGCCTCGAGCCTCATCCACAGTTCAAGATTCTTGAGGCAGGGTGACAGAAAAATCCTTGGTGTCGTGCCAACAGTGAAGCCGGCAGAAGATGCATTGCATCGATTGGCAGCTCTGCTGGCCAGGGTCTGGGTGGCTGAGAAACACGTGCTGCTGTTTGCAAGCTACTGCGTAGATTGGGCTTTGGAGTTTCTGTCGGAGCTGCCCCTTAGAAGTGGCTTGATTTACATGACATGTGGTGCATTGTGTCGATCATATTTTCCCAAAAGGCTTTTGAACTCGGAAATTGTATGCTTGCTGCCATACAACGTCATCACTGTAATACCAGATGTCAAACTGCGCAAAACTAATGAACAGCTTGGCGTGGTTATTCTTTGTCAGTCAGGAGCTCAAACCACACCGAATCTGCACTGTTCTTGTGGCACGACTCGGAAGCGCGGACACATCCCACTGTGCTGCTTAGCAGCGTAACGTCGACTCAATTTAAGACTTAGGCCACTGCGGGAAGCCTGTTTTTGACAGCAAGTCTGTGATCTGCCGAGGTACTGTGTGTCCATCTGATTCCTGGACATCACAGCTGCTTTCAGCATGGCAACAGCTGCAAATGAAGACACGATTATAAAAGATCCCATAGATATGTTGCGGCTCAGCTTGGACGATCGTGTTTATGTCAAGTGCAGGTGTGCCCAGCGCTGCCGCCTGACCTCGAAACATCCCTTCAACCTTACAGATCGCGCTGGATACGCTTTGTGTGTTGTTTATGGTGTTAGTGAGGCAGAAATCCACTTTCTGAGATTATCATCCCTTTGCTGTTATGTGTTCCTACCTGTTTCGCCAGCACTATCGATGTGTAGCTTTCGCCTGTGTGCTCAGCAGCACCGGAGCGTTGCTGTTGAAGCTTTGTGTCTCTGTTTCTTCATCACTGTTCCTAGGCTCTGGCTTCATGATGCATTAGAAGAGCATGCACACAGAATTGATATGCAGAAACCCACTTGCAGGAACAATCGGGAGTTGAGAGGTCGATTACATGCGTACGATCAACACCTGAACATGATTCTGGGCGAGGCCGAGGAGACTGTTTCGCAGCTAGAAGTAGATGCTGATACAATGGAAGAGATTGTGAAGCCAACGAAACGAAACATGGCATACCTTTTCATACGAGGGGATGGAATTATCCTGATCTCCCCTCCGCTGCGGAAATAGCACCTCCAGCAGTGTAGCCGTGGTGTTCACAGCCAAAAAATATGAAGCGTCGCAGTTTCAGAGGCTGAAAATTGCCCCCCAACAATCTATCGTTGCATCTGGAAGAGATGACGTGCCCTATGTGAAGCGGTACTGTCAGTGTTCCATCAGATCATTGTGTTCAGAGAATGACACAACGCGTGGTGTATTTTTACTGGGGCGAATTTGCTGGCCCATGAAGACAACTCCTGATGGGGTTTTTGATTTTATGTGTAACGGACGAGGTACAACAGAACGACCTTTTCCTTCTCACACCGAGATCAGACAAAGGAGCTGGTTCTTGGAGTAAACCCGTAGCACACTTGCATATTCACAGCAGCCTTCAATGACAAGCAAGCGGCACATGACATCGCACAGCCTGGCCCTCTGCCCACAGAACTCGACCAGTTGATACGTGCAGGAATGCACATTACTGCGCATCACGATTCAGTAACTGTTATTCGATACCACACACTCGCTCATACATGCACCAACGCAGCTATGTACGGACTACCTTCATGATTTATCTATCATATGCCTGTCCCCAAAGCTACAAATACGTCTCGACGCGGTATATACATGCACACGTACAGCCACATCATCAGTCCTGCATCGGGGGCTCTATCTGACGAAAGTGCTTATCAGAACATCACACTGAATCTGCGAGAATTATCCTCAACCCACACTGAAGTAGACATCAGCACCGGCTGCAGCTGATGATGGCGGCGCTGCCAGGTGCCTGCTGCTCATGCTGCCGCCCTTTCAGGGTTTGCATTTTCAGATTTTCTCTACAGGAGAGAATGGTCAGCACAACACTAACTCGACACCATCCTCTTGTATCCTCTGGTGGACTGGTACGACGAGCAAGCACAGCCGAAGTGTGGGACCTTCACAGACGCGGCAGTGCAGGCTGCACAGCGTCTGACAGGCAGGCCGCCACACCGCTGAAAAAGGCAGCGGAATATAGCAGCCGACCTGGGGCTTCCAGGAGGGTCAGAGGTGAGCCCCCCCCTCCCCACCCCCCCCCTGCTATCGCCCTGCCTCCTGCGCAGCCTGCTTCACCTCCCATGTGCAGCATGCATCAGCAGCCTCCAGCGCCTCCCCGCAGCTTGGATCGTTGCTGTGCACGTGTGTGATGAACTGCCGCAGGCGGTGGCGCCAGGCGTCCCCAGGGAGCGGCACTGAGGGCTCAGGGGGGAATGAGAACACCGCGAGGGTCTCCCCGAATGGCCTCGTTAAATGAAACCTCTTCAGCTGCGAGTCCAGCATGCTCTGGTCGTACTCTAAGTTGTTCGGGAAGATGCGGCGCTCGTCGTCAGTGGGGATGTCGATCAGCTGCGGCACCCATGGTATGCGAGAGTCGGTGATGGGCAGCAGGCCATGAACAAACTTGAAGTCCATCTCACCCGCAGGAGCCTCGATGTAGTATGTGTTTGCGATGGTACGGGTCATCAGGTGGTGCCCAAAGTATGTGCAGTCTTTGTAGTGGCGTAGGGGAAAGATCTGGCCAGATTCGTCGGCCGCCGATAGGTCATACCTTCCAAACTCAAAGACTGGCAGCACCACCCCTGTACACTGGCGCAGGTTGCTGGATCTGCATGAGGCTAGGTATACGGTGCGCGTGCATGTGGTGTGAGGCAGCGCAGCTCTCACCCTCTCTCTGCCAGCCTGCTCTGGGTGGCACACACATACAGAGAGAGAGAGAGAGAGAGAGAGAGAGAGCTGTGGGTAGCCTGCCTGCTCGTTTCCTACATTTCCAATATTCTTTCCTATTTTCCTTATCTCCTATTTTCTTCTTTCCTTCAGATACCAGGCATCATATCACCAGTGCGCAACCCTAGTCGAACATGGCGTTATTAACGAAGTGCATTCGTGTTTACACTCTGCATGCATCAACGTTATCCCTGCCCACACGAGCAAACGCACCACATATCAAGCAAAACCAAAGTCTCGAGGCTCTGCCATGAGGCGCACACCCACAGAGGCAGCCGCGCAGCCGCGCAGAACCCACCTGGACCGTAACGGTACTCCCGAGTGCCCAGAATCTTTTCCAGCCGCTTCTTTTTGTTCTTGTCCTTGCCACGAGGCATGATGTAGTCGTAGGTGTGCAGGAAGGTGATGTAGGGGTACTCCCCAGAGAACTCTTCCATGCACTTGTGCCGAATGAACTGTGACTCGCTCTGCTCAGCGCTCTGCTCCGCCAGCGACCGCCACTGCAGGAAGAGCTGAGAGTACCGCCGCAGCGCCTCGGTCTGTGGCTTGGGCTCGCTGTCCGCCACAAAGAGCCGCACCTTTGTCACCCCGATGTACCTGCATGCCAACCGCAGCTGACTGGGGGTGCGTGCTGGGCTCATGTAGCAGGAAACGAACACAAGCTCGCCATGCGACAACCGTACGTTTTTCACGCATGTGTGTATCAGCATGGCATTGGAGCTGAGCACGCAGGGGCTTTGCAGTTTGGGGGTAACTCAGGCTGTGCTGTGCACAGAAGAGGGCCCTTGCGCTGGTCAGCAGGAGCATTGCATTCCCCAACAGCAACGGCCCGGCCCCACAGCTATCTGTACTCGCCAAGTACTTCTTCTGCGCCGGAAAGGTATAAACCGACAAGAAGAACTTGGGTATCCAGGCACAGCTAACACAGGTATCCACCACATCTGTGTCCGGCAATTTTGGGTGGTGTGGGGGCGCACTTATGGTGGTCGAGCCACTCCAGCAGCGCCCCCTCATCTGTGCTGCGGTCCCAGCGTGCGCAGATGATAGAGTTGGCTTTCCAGTCACCCCGGGGGAAGGGGGGGTAGTGGCCCTCGCGGTACAACTGGCCGCGGTTGATCTGCAGGTCGTCCAGGGTGGGCACGTCGGTCTTCTGGAGCTCATGCACGGTGTAGCTGCTGCTGGAGACACCTGTGGGCAAGGGTGGCCACGGGCGGCCCTCGCTGTCGCGGCAGCAGGGCCCCACATGCTCCAGCGCGCTTCGGCAGCTTGGGTGTTCGAACGTGGACCTGAATGCATGCTTTCATACATACCTTTACTTGCATGGTACATCGTATGTGCATACCGTACGTGTCCACGAACGGCAATGGATGGGAATTTTGAGGCGAAATAACTTGTGCACTCGTGCAACATACATCATGCAGTTCCTATTCACTACCTTTCCGTTTCGAAAAGACTGCATCAAGCAATGATTGCATATGATTCACTCAGTTGTAGGATCCACGTGCCCTGCAACTCGAAGCCGCAACGGTGGATGTGCATGTTGCTGCGCTTTCGAGGACGTGCGGCCCTCCAAGGGATGTTAAGAGGGCGAGGCATGGAGTGAACAGAAGAGGAAGACAGTGGCTCAGGGCGGCGCACGCTTTGAGGGCGTCGAAGAAGCCCATGCCGCGGAGCTGCTCCTTGTGAGGGTGGTCACCTGCGCCACGGTCAAGTTTGATCTTGTAGTCTTCATAGCTCTTTGATGCGTAGTGGTGCACCACCAGCCGTTGGTTGCGGTACTGCATGTCTGTGACAAAGGAGATCTGTGCGTGGTCCACCCTGCTGGAGTCGTATGACAGAGCGGGAGTGACTCTTTGGAATGCGTCGGTCACAGGCATGCTCTCCCCCCTGTATAAAATTCGGCAGGTTAGCTGCACGCTTTAGCTTCCTGCTTGCGTGAACAGACTGGGATGACTTGTTTTTGCATGCGTGTGCATGTGCATGCATGCATCTGTCGTAAACCAACGGTTGCACGCTGAAAAGGAGTGTACATGGCCTACTGTAAGGTGCAAGAGGCTGCGAGCATGTCAAGATGTTGCCACAAGCATGCAGTTACGTATGCTAGTGCTTAGATTCTTCGCTGCAGTGTCGGTGTGATCGATTTCCCACTTTTCATGAATACAGAAAAACAGAGAATCGAGACTGCGTCAACTTCCGTGCTAAAAACGCCACCGTCTGAAGACGATTTGAATTCAATCAAAATTTATAACAGAAGGCAATCTTTTTCCCCAAAACTACAAAATGTTGTATCTGAAAGGAGAGAAAAATACGTAGTTTGAAAACCGTAGTTAAGACAAGCAAAGGCACGCACCAGTACATGAAGCCGTGCGCAGTGCTCGCATGAGAAGTCCAGAAGCGATTTGCAACGGTCTTACCATACTTGACGATCTCGATAGCCTGCCCGGCATCTTCTGGCAGGCCTTGCTCCACAAGCTTGTCCTTGTTCACCGGGGGCCACTCCAGCGGCATGCAGTGCACGTAGTGTTCCAGAGGCCCTCCTGGTTCCGGTCGCTCTATATGATCTCCAGGCCCGAAACCTTTCCATTGCATGAAAAGAGCTGCAGCATGCGGCACACCCACAGTCAGCAGGGTCCAACGCATGCAGGGTGGTGGCGATTGAGGCGCAGGCAGGTAATTTTCCACCCATGCATGTGCACTCCTAGACGGACAATTGTTTTTCAAAAGTGCTCACTGCAGCTCTGCAGCTGCCATACACTGCGCATGGATGGATAACACAGAGTGCGTCTGTGCTGCACTAACAGAATGGATTGATGTGAATGTCTTATCTGCCCTACTGAGAGCATAACCATACATCGTCCTGATGGGGTGCGCTTGTTTAGCTGGTTTTGTGACAAGCGGGTAAGGCAGTTAGCGGGCAAGACCTCGAAGAAATACGGGTGTGCTGACACTGCACCCGCTGTACTGTGCTCAGTGATATGCTAGCATGGAATGGTATGTCAGAGCGTTCGCACAAATCCCTGAGTACGTTCTAAAGGACTTGGCACTTGTCTAACGTGACGTCACTTGAAGCTTGTAGTGTCCAGGCTCGCACCAGCTATGCTTCAGTCAGATATTTGCAATAGGATGCTTGTATTTCCTATTACGTAGCTAGAAGGATAAAAGAGGGCAATCACCCACAGCAGGGCAGCAGAAGGATGTATCAGGCGTGTACACGCATTGTGCAGGTAGACTGAATGACGAATGTGAACAAGTACCGCACTACAATACCCCACATGGTCCTACCATGACTAATATCTCAGGAACAAGAGATAGCAATCCGAAGAGGAATGTTGAAGAGCACGCTTGGCTGAACAAATCACCTGGATAGAAGCGAAAGTCCCTCAGCACTGCTTTCAGCATCTGACTGGGAGGCCTCTGCCGAGCAGTTTCGTCTTCTACTACGAGGAATTCGTCGATATCAATTGCTGCAAGCCACGTGTATTCCTCAGCTGTATGCATCAAGCAGTGCTGATACACTGGTATCTGCATGGCTTGGCCTGGCACTGTGAAATAGGTGAGGAAGCCATCTTGTATGAAGTCTGCCAAATCAGCTGCTTGAGCGCCACCGTTCTCGTTATTGTCATATAATAGCACCTGGTCGACTCCAATATACCTGAACCAGCCAGAACGAATTCCTGGAGGAATGACTATTCCGGTTCGTGGCCAAGCATTCACAATCACAGTCCTAGAATTCGACAGCACGAAAACAAATATGTCATACATACGAAATATGTCACAAGAGAGGACGGGAGTTACTGCCATAGCATACGATGACCCAATAGGCCTGTTCCCAGGAGCTGCTGTGGACCCAGAGCGGAGAGAAACAGAATTGCAGAATTGAAGAAAGATAGCGAAGATATGTTTGCGGTACTTCGGACACAGCGTTCGGGGTACTGCACTGGGTGCGCAGGTTAGCTGCCACTGCAGATATGCAGGAGCGCACACAACAGCGCACCGGTGATACTGCAGCCACTCACGAACATCCTCAGAGTTTTCTTGTCGCATGATAGCACATATTGCGACGGTATTGCCCCAGTCTACAGAGAACGGAGAAACAGCCCGCTTTTCCAATTTGTCCGCTTGCTGCGCGTCAGAAGGCCACCTCTGGGCCCACAGCAGCTGCAGAAAGCATAGGAGTAGGAGTATATGCAACATGGTTTCCATACTCTGCGCTAAGCCTGCAGAAGGGCGTGAGCCCTGTCAATGGGCACCGACATTTCCCAGACCCGTCGGTCCACGTCGGTCTCCAAGGGGCCAATTATACATCTGGTGCCAATTATTTTCTGCTCCAACTCTTTATGGTGCGAAGCATGGTGATATCTCATATCCAGAAATGATTAGTACGCACTTGAGAGTGCTGGTGGACACAACCTGAGATGCATACAACCACACACTATCCATAGCTATGCAGGCCCGAACTGCACAAGTTCTGCACGGTCGGCTGCCCCTCGCAGTCTGACTAGCACATCTGCAAGTCCTTTTTCAAGCTCAAATCCATCAACACCATCAGAACAGTTACTAGCTGCCTGTACAGGCTCCACATACACGAGCTCTGCCTGTTCACCACTTAAATCTGGCACAACGCTGCTGTCATACGCCAGTACAACCTCAGACAGGCGGGCCCTTGCAGTGAGCATGTCAGCAAACAAGCACAAATCTTGCAGGCTGAATCTGAACTTCAACTGCAGCTCTTCCAGACACGTCAAGGAAGCAAGTTTATCGCATGCAACTACCACATCTGGCACACAAACACGAAAGCCTCTCTCTATCGCAGACCGCTCATCAGAGTCTTCTTCAGGAACAGGGCCAGAGGCGGGGCAGAAGTGGGACATTCTTAGACAGACCAAGTACTCCAACAAGTGCACTGACTGGAAAAACTTCCCAAAGTCCTGCAGATATATGTTGCTGAGCTCTAGACGCAACAGCATGGGGCAGCGACGAAACGTGACTGGGAACCTGCCACAATCCACGGACAATCTCTCACCGTACTTGCTGCAAGGCCCTTGCCTCACGTACAGATGTGTCAGGCAATCGTTGTTGATCTCTCCCACAATGGCATCACGATCACAGTCCATGTTGAACTCGAGAGCTAAGCTGAGCAGCTTCATGCTTCGCAGACGACCGAATGTAGACACCTGAAACATTGAATCGACTGAATTCGAAATGTCTAGGAGCACCAGACGGGTGACAGGCCCACCTACTGTCCAATCCCAGTCATACTGTGCATCGAAGCACCAGTTGCTTCTGAATATGGTTAGATATTTCAAGCACGTTGTCTGCTTGAGCGCGCTACTAAAGCTTGCTCCCACCACTGCAGGGTTCTGAGGGTGCAGGGTAGTGTGGTGCTGTATCCCTGACTCGACATCAAGCGTGAGTGAAATGATAGATGGTGCCTGAGCAAGCAGCTGTGCCAGATACAGCATCCCTGGCTGATGACCTGCGGAAGGAAAAG
The DNA here is from genome assembly GCA_032359135.1 of Ulvella scutata. Lineage (NCBI taxonomy): Eukaryota > Viridiplantae > Chlorophyta > Ulvophyceae > Ulvales > Ulvellaceae > Ulvella > Ulvella scutata. Next base: position 61,577 of record JAUMHD010004110.1, read on the forward strand.
TCAGGGGGGTCTGGGTCCTGGGCAGCCTCCGCTGGCCGAGCTGCAGGCACGTGAGCTGTGACAGCGAAGGTAAGAATTCATGGCACGGATGCTCGCATGCAATCGTTACGAGATCTAGGGTCTCCAAGCAGTCGAAGCCGCTGGTGATCGCTGCTGGAGAGCAAGGCAGCCTGCTGGCTGCAATTGCGAGTGTCTGCAGCTTTGGAAGTGCGCTCAGAGCCTGCATAAGAGTCTCACAGGCTGCTCTACTTGAACTCCTTGCCCCAGTCTCTCGGTGTGGTACGTGAATGTCTGCCAACTGGACATGTGTGAGATGCTTCAGAGATCGAAGAGCATCACCCGTGGCTGCAAGCCCAGGCCCCAGTAATCTGTCATTAACTATACATAGGCTCTGAAGATGGCCTAAGGCTGTAAGTTGTTGGCTCAGAACAACAGCCCCGCTGTCCAGCAATCTCAACGAGTCCAGGTACAGACGGATCAGAGACGTGTGGGACGAGATTGAAACTGCCAGCATCGCAAGAGATGCAACTCCTTCGACTCTACAGGTGCTGGAACCGTTCAGGTACAAGGATACCAGCCCAGGGCTTGAAAGGTGCAGCCTAGCAGCATGCAGGCTTGCAATTGGCAATGCATCATCTGTTGTAAGATGCAGCCTCAAAGAACCATCAGTACTTACTTGACTACTGAGTAAAGCTGTGTGTAGTGCATGTGGTAGCCGTTGTCGTAACTCCTGATGCTGCTCAGGGCTATTGCCCATCGTGGTGAAGAGGGTACGCTGCAGGTGACCAGGAAGGCACAACAGTGCGCACAGTGACTCCTCAGTGTTGAGGCTATCTTCCCATGTCGACGTGGAAACTTTGTTTCGCAGCCGTGAGATCCAGGAGGTGCATAGAGTGTCTGACAGTAGATCAGAAACCTGTGCGGCAAACACGACTTCAGTCACAGAACGCCTGCCTATACCTGCCAAGAGGGAAAACAAGTGCTGGGTCAGAGGATCAATTCGAAAAGTCGTGCAATGGAGAGCCCTAAGCCCACTACGCGCTGTTTTTTTCTGACCAGCAAGAGAATTGGGTTGGGACACAGCTACCAGAAGTGGGCTCAGTCATCAAGTAAACAAAGGTGAAGGACTGATGACAAGAATGACATAGCTTTGGAATCTCTGCAGTGGGATATCTACATCCCCTGCTTGTTCTTGATGCTGCGAACGCACCCTTGCAGCCGAGGCCATATCCTTGATTGTCAACACTTCCGCGCTGCGGCTCTGTGGGTCGTTCTCAGACCACAAAAGGAACTCGGCTTGTGTTATGCCACTAGGAAGATGGGCAGGATGACCCAGTGAGTTGCTCTGCATCAGTGCTTGAAGAACAGAAGATCGTTGCACCAATTTGTCGCTGATTGTGCTGCAGAACAGCATCACGCCATCTTCATTCGAGCTCCTAGGCTCATTACTAGAAACAATCAACGTATCAAGCGTCCTCACCATCTCTACAGACACGCGTACCTGCACACGCTGACTCTCACAATGCACCGAATGCAACATCACATCTCAGGGCAATGAACGCTTGCCGATGAAACGCAATACAACACATGGGAACAAAGAATGGCGGCTGTACATGAAATGGGCGCCCCGTCCGTGTTTCCGACCCTTCAACGAGCCCTCTGTAGACATGCGTATGCATCGATGGACCACATCATTGCACATACTTTAACCAGCTACCAATGCCAGATGTGCAATACTTCTTCCTCCAACTGACCGTAACAGCACTAAATTTTGGGATATTCTAAATCTTGAACCATGACCAAGACGTTGCTACACATTGAACCCATGAACCTTGTGCCTAAACCAAGGTGCCCTAAACATTGAACCAGCAGCTAATTCTTGCAAAATATTCCTTTTTTAGGGGGTGACTGTCCTCACTTGTGATATAGTTTTCACCAGAAATGTTTTGCACCAAGTTCTTTCTGCAGAGAGTTTTCCCAACTTTGAAATGCATGACCGAATTTTGCAGCGAAGGTCCCACTACTCAGTGCTGGTATGGTAGTCATCTGCTGTAAGCGAACTGGCCCACCAGGCAGCGATGTACATTTCGTACCTGTGTGGGCCTGAGAACATCACGATCCAATACCCCCCACCTCCGCTCTAGTACAAATTTACCCCCCAGACCCCTGCCAGCAACCAGTGCTGTACACTGTTGACGCTGTACACTGTTGACGCTTGGCATGACAGGCTGCGCAAATTCGAGCAAGAGCAGGACAGCTTAAGGAGTACCCAGCGTCTACGAGGGCTACTGCATCCTTGACTATTTTTCCAATGAGCTATGATTTCTTGCTGTCAGGTTCTGCCGGTGCTTGCAAGCGCAGACCCCTGCGTCGCCACTCCGTGCACGCAAGTACAGGCACTGTTAGAAAAACTTTCATGTAATGTACGTGGTTTACTTTTTAACAAACCAGAAAGGTAGTGAATAGACATGAACCCAAATAGCCAAAAGCAACGTGGTTTACAGTTGACTTGCATGGAAAAGGAAACGCGAGTGTAACATCTAGAACAGCTTGCAATCTATGTGGTGTACTCTGCATTAATCTTCACGTAGTCGTATGACAAATCGCAGCCCCAGGCTTTCCCAGAGTGGGGCCCGCTGCCGATGCTCACCCCCACCTCTACAGTGCCGTGCACGGCAGTGCTGTCCTTGAGGTACTGCGATGCCGCCTGCACGTCAAACTCCAGCGGCTGCCCGTCACGCATGAGCTCGATGCTGCCTAGCGACACTCCAAGATTGTTCTGGTCGAACTTGGCACCTGCATGCATATGACAATTCATGGATTTCTGTGTGTCACGCAAGCACTGTGGGTACTGGCCACTGCGCAGTGTGAGAGCTTCTGACTGTTGGGTTCTCCCCTATGTACTGGCTTTCTAGTCTGTATGGGGGCAGTGTGCAGTGTGACCATGTACAGATGCAGGGGGGTTGGGAGGGATGGGGGGGGGGGGGGGGTACCAGAGTAGCCGGCAGCGCATGCGATTCTGCCCCAGTTCGGGTCATGACCGAAAATAGCCGCTTTCGCTAACGATGAAGCGGCGACTGATTTCGCAACAGTCAAAGCATCTTCCTCGCTGTCGGCGCCGCGGCAGGTGATCTCCAGCAGGCAGGTGGCGCCCTCACCATCCCATGCGATGGACTTGGCGAGGCCTTGCAGCACCGCAGTCATTGCGGCCTCGAGTTTGCGCGCGTCGTCTGAGTCAGCAATGTTCACAGTGGGAGTACCTTTGGCTGCCCCAGATGCGAGTGCGAGCACGGTGTCATTGGTGGAGGTGTCCCCATCCACCGTGATCTGCATCAGAGACACTGCTGTCATCATACAGGACTGGCCGCTTTGATTAGGGCTCTGAATTGGGATGTCTAGGAGGTCGGTTTGGCATTGATTAGTTAGGCGCTAATGAATCTTTAATTAGGAATGGTCCAAGAACAATGTTAACAGGTTAATAAGTGGTCCTAATCAATACCTGAGTGTATCGTTTTTGCATTGATTACAGGTTGATTATGAACTAATACCGACCCTTACAGGTACCCCGAGACAGAACAATTCCCTTAAGTTTTGGTTACTTTGGGGATATTTAAACACAGTTTGGGGATATTTAATGGGCCTGGGGGCACTATGTGACAATACCTGTATGTCCCAAGGGCCAGGGATTCCATCTGGTAGGGAAACATAGAAAACACCAAACTGAGGGATCAAACTGCCGAATCTGCAGGAAAAACAACATTCCCCAGAAAAGCGGGAAAAGGGTATGCATGGCAGGTTGCAGGTTGCAGGTTGCCTCAGTCGCCCCATCAGTTTGTCCGATCCAAAACGCCCTCAAAGGGCCCCGTATTGTACATGAACCTCAAAGTGTTGTGAAACTGAAGGTACCTGCACAGCCGATCTAGCAGGACGATGCAAGAGCACGACTGTTGTTGCTACATTGTCGAGTGAGCAGTCTTTTTTGTGAACTGGAATGACAACAATGCACCAGTCTGTTTCCTCGAAATTGCATGAATAATTGATTAACAAGTAGGCGAACAGTTGATTAGGATTAGAACTAATCATAATCAATGTCATTAGTTAGGACTAACCAGAAATTGATTAAATCCCAAAATGTCGATTAGCCATTGATTAGGAGGGTGAAAATGAATCCTGATTTTTCGCTGATCAATTTTAAGCTAATTTAGAGCCCTAGCTTTGATGCAGACTGAACTGTACTCATGCAGGTCCCATAAATATCGAGGCGGACTAAGCGCATGCGTATGCATGCGCTGACTCAGCCAGTACGCGCAGCCGATACGCGCATTCGTGACTTGTGTATGTGTATGCGTTAGAAGGAAGGAACGTCGAGGGGGTGTGTGTGCGTGTGTTGCGGCAGGCAGCAGGAAACCAGAAAGGTGCAGTGGTGATGCTGTGTTTGGGGCAGCAGAGGTGGCTGAGGGGTGGCACACAGAGGTGGCTGCAGAATGTGCAGCAGGCGTGCTGCCTGCATGCTGAAACCCTGCTGGACACACGTTGTGAGGGGATGAGTGCATTTATTCGGCTTGGCAACTAGAACACTAGAACGTCGCTACGTACTAGTGCGCGCATGTCGCCTGCCTGCCTGCACCTTGCCTTGCCCCACTCTTGGCCCCCAGGAGGTGTGGGCCAGAGAGGCAGCAACAGGCCAGAGAGGAGCAGTGGCTGTGGCTTCTGTTGATTTACGTCGCCAGTTTCGTTTTCAAGTTCTTTTGAAGTCTTTAGTTTTTTTTTCAAGGCACAAGGAGGAGGGCTTCGTGATGGTGCTGTTGTGCCATTCGAGTGAAGTGGTGGATGTTTTGTGTTAGTTGCTTTTGGCTATTTGGGTTCATGCCTATTCACTACCTTTCCGGTTTGTAAATAATTCTTTGGAGGAGGGCACACCGCATTGAAGGACTTTTTCACGGCGCGTTTCAGCATGGCGCTCCACAGCTGAGGCTCCACTGCCGCGTCACATGTCAGCAGCGCAAGCATGGTCGCCATGTTGGGGTGAATCATGCCTGACCCCTTAGCCACCCCCCCCAGAGTGACAGTCGATCCCCCAAGATCAAATTGAAGCGCGCAGCTCTTGGACACCAGATCTGCACGGCAGCTCAGCAGTCATGGGTCGGTTGCGGTGACAGTGCTTTGCAAGCTTGCAAGCTTGTAAGCTTGCAGCTTCAGGTACATGCATGGCATGTCCAGTCCAAATCCTTTGTTTGCACATTGTGCTGTGGACACTTCTTTTTTAACACTCATGTAAGCAGTTGAATGCGAGTGATGGTCGATTGCAAGGTTCAGATGAAGAGGGCGGACACGGGGGGAGGGGGAGGAGAGGAGTGCACGCAGATGTTCAGAGGCAACGGGTACACTTCTGTGCAGGGGTGTGAATCCAGGTACGAATCACGTGTAGGAACACACCAGTGGTGGTGATGGCGGCAGCGATGCGCCATGCACACTGAGAATCAGCCCCTAGGCTCCCTGATAGAACAGGAAGAGCAGCCTGCATCGCATCCAGCTTGATGCGGCGCCCGATGACCCCTGTAGACATAATAAGAACGTCGTCTGGCGAGCACTCCAGCAGCTCCGCTAGCTGCTGCAGTGACTGCTGCGCATCTTGCATGCCCATGTCCCCTGTAGCCGCGTTGGCTTGCCCGGCATTCACCAGCACCTGCAGCAGCTTACCCCCCTCCTCAGGGTGGCACAGATCAATCGCAAGTCGCGTTGGCATGCTGCAGGAGGCGGGCTCTCTCCTGATGGATCTCTGACTACATGCAAACCTCTTTGTTTCGCACTGAAACGCACGCCCTAAACGTCCCATATGGGCCTTTCCATGGGTGTATCTTGCATTCCCAAGGCAAGCAAGAACAGTTGCAAGGGGTAAACTACAGTTCCATCCACACACACTGCTGCTGCTCACCATACAGCCGCACGTTTGTGTGGTGGCCACGTTGTGTGTTGTGTGCAACCCACCGCCGGAACCCCCAACTCGAAACGCTTCTGTTTGTTCGGCGAGCTGATGTGCCGGCATGTGCCTCTGCGCCGCTGCATATTCCTTTCATTGCAACAGCCACCAGGACAGTCACGGCCTCGTTGGATCAGGGATGCGCACTGCCTTGATGGAGCTGCTGTTCTTAGCGAGAACCTCCTTGCAGACAGTGACAGGCGCCGCGCACATCACGTTCTGAGTGAATGCGCCTGCGGCCACTGCACCGCCCTCGCAGGCCACAAGCGCCAGGTCACCTTTGGCGCCAGCTCGCATCTTTGAGTACATTCCGTTTCCTGTGAAGCCTGCTGGCGCCAGCACCGACCCCTCCACTTCTGTCCAAGGGCCCTCAGGAATCAGCAGAGGCGCGGAGTCCATGCTAAAGTACTCACTCTTGAATCCAGAAGCTTGACACCTTGCTGTTAGCTGTCGCTTGCGGGGTAGCGGGCCTGCATACACTACCGGTACCTCTACTTCGGATGAGACGGGTTCTTTGAATCGCTTCAGCAAAGTGGCCCCATGCCATTGATACGGAGCCCACGGATGCACCGCAATCAAAATCAACTCGTATTTAAATGTATCGCTGCGACATCTGCCTGTGATTGTAGCTGCGCGAGACAGCCTGCTGTGGTATTCCAGGTTGGAAGAAACAGCGGCAGCGTCAGAACAAGCGGCAACCATGTGGACATATAGACGCTTGCGAACTAGAACTATATTCAGCATGCCCGAATGTTCCCGTTCTTAGCAATGGGCAGCAACATGGCGACCACCGATGCTGATATCACTTCGAAATCCCCGGAAACAGATCCACCAGGGCACGTGAGCGCACGCGTGACCTTGTGCAGAGAATTCAACATGATACTTGGGTGATGGGAATCGCTGGGATTGTATCGCCGCCCCGTAGGGCCACCAGGCCGCAGTGCATGGGTGAGCCGCAATACTCGGCACAGAGTGCCGTTGGCTAAGATGACAACATCAAACGCGAAAGAGTACAGCGCTTAGTGTATAACCTGCTCGGTTCAGCCGCTGTTCGCGTGCGCTGTCAGAGGCAGGCCATTGTGGCACCCACCTGGTTCTCCGACGCCACGCCTCGACACCGGTGCCCTCAATCCTCGAGAGCTGCAAGCCAACACGTTCATCATCATGCTGTACTCTTATGCACTCGAATCACGAGCTGCTCTGATCAGTTTTCCAGCAAAAAAATCCCAATCTGACCGCATCGATTCGAAAGCCAACAACAAGAAGCTGCTCGAACAGTGCCCGGCTGCTATCCAATTTCTCGTGCATATATGTCTGGCCACTTGGGGCTGGCTTACACAACAGACACCGCAGTATTGACGCCGGTTCTGCCAAGGTGCAAAGAAGGTACAATGCGGCTCATGCATGCATGTTCCTGTGATAAACAAATCTGGATACTGTCACAGCCACCCGCAATTGGAGCCAGAAGCCTATGGTGCAGTGAAAGGGGGTCAAGAGAGTGGCTTGGGAATGTGCTGTACAGGTGGCAGCTCACTCATCATTGGCCTGCAGGCGCCTGGTGCATCTGTGGCTAAGGCGCAACAGCCTGCACAGCATGCAGCCTCATTCAGCACGCATGCAGTCTTACGTGCACTTAACAGCTGCTGCAATGTGATGCAGGAGTAGAGGGAGTTGACCGCGCCTCCCACCCTTCTGTTTGAGCCGCAACGCCTGCGCACAAATGCAGCCACCACCCAGACAGGAAGGCGCATTCAGGGGTTGAAACACCCCTGCAAGAGCCTTCCTGAGGCTCACAATAGGCAAGCAAGATTGTCAGGAACTTCTGCCAGTGATGCGGGGTTGTGGTCAGCGACTTCAGACCTTGAGGTTGCACAGAAATGGCTCTGAGGTGCATTGAACTGTCGCTTGGCGCAGATTGGTGCAGAGTAGTGAAAGTATGTGTGTAAAGTTACAGGCATAACTCCATAGAGTGGCTCATGTACCAGAGTAGTGAACGTTTCATCGATAGAGGAGTGGTAGCACTGCGGGGCTACTGCAGAATAGTGTGGGGTGGTATGTCAGAGCTGTCTCATCACGCCAGTGCTGTTTCAGAGCTGTGCATTGATCATGCAACTTACATTGACAGTGGCGCAGTACATAAAATGACATCGATAGTGGCGTGTCACACACAGTCGAAGCACACAAAGCGCATAGGTCTAGGAGCATCTCCAGGAACATAACCTTGTAACCGCAGTACTGTGATCAGCATGCCAGTACTGTGTCAGAGCAGTGTGAGCAAAGGACGACAGGGAGGCATGCTGCTGCGTGGAGAACAGGGCCAGTGCGAAGCTGAAGTTGTCTAGCAGTGCAGGGAGGTGAAGCGGCCTGTAGTGACTGCACCTTCGACTCCCGCTAGCTCGGACTGTATGAGTGTCATGCATGGCCACCAGTGTTGCATTGCATTGAGTGTGTTGCCAGCTTGGTTGGCCTATGGTTGGCAAGTATTTAGGTAACTTCCCGTCTTGTGTCTTCGAACTTTAGAGACTTCAACACAGGTTCAGCACATTGTCTGGGGCAATTCTGAAGCCCGCAATTCTGAAGGAACGCTGTCGGAACCGAAGATCTATTCATCCACACAACCTTGTGTTCGAAGCTGCAAAGAGAGATTACATTACATGGACAGGACTATAGAACTAGAAATTGTGTGAGTCAGCTGCAAGCTTCAATATCACAGCGATTTGCATTGCAAGCTTGCTGCATACCAACCGAGTGAAGATATATCACTCTGTTTCCTAACAAAGAACGCAAATAGAGGGCAAATGAGGTCCCTGTTGAAAGCCAAAATAACCTTACGAGGGCAAGAACCAAGATACAACCAAATTCAGAACGCAGAGCATGCACAGACGCTACCAGAACCCGCAACCAACATAAAATATGAAGTCTAAAGTCACAGAATGAACAATCCTAACAAGTCACAGAACGAGAAGGTCAAAGTATGGTGATAAGGGCCCTGAAGGCCAACCAAATAGTGCAGAAAAACGAGGCAGACAATTCAAGGTACTGGAGAATGGAGGGAACTCTGGGCAGGGTGATGGACAGTGATCACCACTATCGTCTAGTTAGAACAATCCTGAATACTGGGAACTATTTCTTGAGTGTCTTCCCTGATAATTAAACGATACTGGTGATCACTGGTGATGAATCAGCAGGTGTGACTCATCAACTGTGGGGGCTGGTGACCTAAGGCCATGCGACTGTGCGGAGCAGCAGTGCAGGACACCATCTGATGGCCTCTATCAAGCTTGAAGGGAGGTCTCTCAGTCTCGGTGGCCTGCATCACAAAGCCACCCACATTCAAAGGGCGGAGCCCGCAGCCAGTCTGGCTCAGAGTGCCGGGACAGAGCTTCGTTAGTTTTGATGATACAGTTGTGACATACTAGTGAAGTGGTGGTTATTTTGTGTTGGTTGTGTTTGGCTGTTTTGGTTCGTGCATGTTCACTGCTTTGGCGCTTTGCAAAGTGTGTAGAGTTACAGGCATAACTTTGTTCGTGCATGTTCACTACTTTGGCGCTTTGCAAAGTCAATTGGGGGAATTGGGTGTGCTCACAACAGAGGGCATGGCACGCGATTGCGCTTTTCATGTGACGTGCCACGCCACGCCACGTCGCAGCACGGCATGCATTTGGTATGCATGTGGTATGCAGAGGAGATGCGCACCTGAAGGGTTGTGACGTAGGGTGCCGTGTAGTGGCTGGCGAGCTCCTTCCTCAGCGTCACGAGGTTCTGCATGCATGCGCAGCTCTGTCAGTCAGCCAGCTGACGTCAGCGGGGAAAAGTTTTTCGCACATCCAAGCGGTGTGGATGTGCGACGCTGCTTGATCATGTCAATGTATGATGTATGCCCGTGAATGAGTGAATGCATGAGGGCCATGCATATGACCCAGCCGACCAACACCACAGTCAGCCTGCTTGATAGCCAGGCGAGGACGGGGGCTATGAGGGGATGCCTACAGCTACCCCCACTAGGGGGGGTTGCGAGGGGTGCAGGCTGCAGCCCCCTCACGATAGTGGCCCCCTAACTGGCTTATGTACCAGTGCCGTCGGCCATGCATGCGGAAGTGAAGCAAGCGACCCGTTGGAGCATGCTCTGTACATGCATAGACAGGCGTGGAGCACTACACATGGCACGCCAGGCACGCCCGCGCGAGGCGCTAATGAGGCGGTGCTGCACACGGGTGGTCGAGCGCGAGCTCGGCTGCGTTTGCGTGTGTGCATGCAATTTTTCTTCTGCCTCACTCGACTTGCAACTGCACTGCTACCCACCCACAGACCCAGCCCCAACCTACGGAACTGTATGCATGAATGCATGCCAAGATCTTACAAAACCTTCCGCTTTCTCAAGGAGATCTGAAGGGGTTGGACTGCTGTAGCAGATGTACTTCACCACTGCACACCAGGCCGATGAACAGTCACGGGTGGTGACCGGAGATGATCAGAAGCCTCCCACGCCGCCACCGCCACTTCCCCGCTTGCGGCAAAGACCCACAAGGGCCCAGCACAAGAGGCCCAGCACAAGAGAAACAGACTCCTCTCATGTTCGCAAACTTGAAAGAATAACGCAACTACCAGCAAGGAAAACAAGAGCAGTGCTACAGGCTTTCAAAGCAGCGAATCGGAGTCTATTGAGTCTACTGGGTTCTATCAAATCGGACAGAGAAAGAAAGACAGGCGAGGCACCTGCACGAGGGAGGTGGCCGAGGGGCGGTCCTCAGGTAGGCGGGCCAGGCAGCCGCTCGCCAGCTGTACATACCGCAGCGGGGTGCTGCCAGGGAAGCTGCCGAGTTGGGGGTGTGGTGAGCTGGTCGACTGCTCCAGAGGGTCCTGGGCGACCCACAGGTTCCACATGAGGCACCCGAAACTGTAGATTTGGGTTGCAGCGTTCTGGGTGCCGGTGAGGCGTTCTGGCGCAGAGTACGCCGACAGTTCTGCAGCAGTGGGGGCTGCTGTCAGAGGCGCAGCATGTTCCATGGCGGTGCTCAAGCCATAAGAAAAAGCCGCTGTTCAAGCGAGTATTGCAAAGCGGCAAGGTAGGGAATAGGCATGAACCCAAATAGCCAAAAGCGAGCAACACAAAACACCCACCACTTCACTCGAATGGCACAACAGCACCATCACAAAAGTCTTTCCCAGTAGTGATACATTGCTGCTACGTACTTTTCTTTTTTTGGAGAACAAAAGAACAAATTTGTATGCATGCAGAGGAGTGATGGTGCTGTTGTGCCATTCGAGTGAAGTGGTGGATATTTTGTCTTGGTTGCTTTTGGCTATTTGGGTTCATGCCTATTCACTAGTAAATGGGCATGAGCCGGAAAAGTAGTGATCACTACCATTGCGGTTTGCAAACATGCATGCAGAGGGTGATCGCGCACCAGGCGGCTGCAGTGGCACGTAGCGGCAAGGCTCCCGCAGTGCCCACCCAAAATTGCCGAGCTTGGCGACAGCCTGGCCGCTGTCCAGCAGCTCGCCCGCCTCAGCAGGGCTCGGCAGCCACTTGCCCTTCATGCCAGCTGCAGACCGAAACGTTTCATGCTCCGCCCCCACTATCTGCAGCAGCCACACGCCTTCCTGATCCTCGCCCGTCCGCGCAACTCGCCACAAGGTTGGTGCGACATGCATGGGAGGCTGCGGAGAGCAGCACAGTGAAGCGCAGTGAGCACTTCAGAATACACTATCGCTGTGATGTGAGCTTGTGTCTGTACGCTTGATGGGTACAAACACGTTGAATTCTGCCCGGAAAGTTCAGAATACCAGGAATGTGCTTCTAAGTTATGCGAGGAAGGGCTGGGATAGGATAGGCGAGGATGGCCTCATTTCAAGGTTTCAGGCTGCAGTAGTATGGTACTAGAAAGGTAGACTACTGAACACAGCGGCTGCTGATACTGGATGAAGAAGGTGTTAGGTCTGGTTGAGCTGTAGAACTGTGCTGTGACCATCCTGTGGCATGCGCATGTGGTGGGTGGAGGCGCATGCGGCACACGAGTAGAACTGTGCCAATATACGATTGTGCATTTGCCACATCGTATACTTTCATGCACGTAACAAGTCAAAGTTTCTGGAGGATGTAGTGCCCATAAAAGAGTGTCAAAATGCCCATCAAAAGGATGATATACGAAAGTATACGTTCTATGAACTGCCCTCCGTATAATCTCACATGCCCTCCGTATATTTGGCCAGGCCTAAGTATATGTGTGAACATCAGGTAGGCGGGCTCAGGTAGGCGGGCACCTGGAGGTAGATGTGCGAGGGGTCCACGTCCCCCTGAGTCAGGTTGCAGGAGTGCAGTTGGAGAAGGCCGGCGGCGACGTGGATGAGGATGGCGATCACGCGGTGCACGTGGATCCCGCCATGCTCATTGGTCAGCGCACCGCTGCTCAGTAGGTTGGCGAGAGTGCCGCCCACACACAGCTCCTGCACAGCTGCGCACACGCTTTCAACCGAGGCTTGTAGCTGACAGATTAAGTTAAGACTGCTGGATTTTGATAGATGGGTGGATGCAGTGGGGTACGGGGTAGGGAAGCGCAGGGTACGGTCTGGTACAGCTGGGTTAGGTAGGCGATGCGTGTCTGTCGCCTTGTGCTTGCTGCCGAGAGAGCTTTATATGATGCATAAAGACAGCAGCAGTCTCTTGAAAGTGTAAAAGCAGCAGCAGAGTCTGGAATGCAGCGACAAGAACTAATATGCTAATGAACAAATGTTATAAATGCCTCGTTACACACCGAAAAGGTAGTGAATAGCCATGAACCCAGATAACCAAAAGCAACCAACACAAAACAACTAAAGTGCTAAAGATTGCTGATATTGAAGGAAACTGTCGAGTTCACGCACAGGCTGTTGGGGAACAGCAGGCGAACGAGGTAGGCGAGCAGGGTGAACACCTGAACAAGAACCACCTGGAAGTGCTGCCCAGGCTCGCCCTCCTCAGCAGCCGCCGGTGCAGCCTTGCGGCCCGAAACGTCATGTTTTGGGTCGTGTGGATCCACAGGCTGCATGCTGAACACAAACGTGTTGACGATGTTCTCATGAGTGATTCTGGTGGCCAGCCGCGCGCTCTGGCACGCCATGCACACACCCCCCGCACTCTCTGGAGCTCCTGCACACACAACCACGGACACACTGATATGATGATCTTTTTTATTACAGCATCAGCGTGGCCATGCTGATGCTGTTGATGGTGTTGCATGTTTGACATGACATAGTTGACATGCATTGTCAAACTGCAGTGCGTGTGCATGTCAACCATGCAGCGCAGCATGAGGCCCCATGCACGTGGAAGTGCGCTGGGATGCTTTGCACAGGGGCGCTGCTGGGTGTCGAGAAGTGCGCAGGGATGCTTTCAGCTGGGTGTCGAGACGTGCTGATGCTCCACAGCATGTCAAACTTGCCAAAGAATGTGCTGCTGTGCGCCTGCTTGCCATGCCACTGCAATAGCGCACTGGTGGCCTGCGGGCGGCTGTGGCAGCATCCGGATCGTGTGTCATGACGCATGACCACGACCGCAGGCAGGAACATGCATGCAAGGGATGCATGGTACCTTCTTTGCCGCCTGGCAGAACCGGCGTCAATGCTGCGCTGCATGGTTGATATGCACACACACTGCAGCGCGTCAATGCTGCGGTGCATGGTTGACATGCACATGCACTGCAGTCCGACAATGCATGTCAACTATTTCATGTCAAACATGCATGGGAGCACGCACCATGCGGGCTGGGCGCTGACGCTGGCGGTGGCACCACGCCCACGGCCACGCCTCCCTCGGTGGATGTGCGGGCTGCTACGCTGCAGTCCGCGGGGGGGTCCAAAGAGAGGTTGTGGCTGTGGGTGCTCCGCAAGGGCGAAAGTGGCCACAGGGACTGCGAGATTCCCCGAATGCGGCCACCGCCGCCACCACGGCCACCGCCGCCACCACCGCTACCGCCGCCAGAGGCCCTCACCGCCGCCTCCTTTGCGCGCCCCCCACCGTGCGCCGGCAGCCCGCTGCTGCCCGCTTCATGCATGCGCTGAATGTTTTCCGCAGCCGATGTGTCCGCGGCGAAAGAGCTCTCACGTACTGCATGTGGCGTGGGTGCATTCATGGAGGGAGCGAAGATACAGAGCTCCTGGAGCATGGCCGGAATGTCTTTCCAGCACGCGCGCCAGATCCCAGGCCCAAAACCAGACAGCCGTTCGTACTTCACCAGGTGCTCCTTTGGTATCTCAACCAGAGGGGGGCCTAGCAGCACCTCAAGGGAGCGCGGCCTACTGCCTGAACTCTTGTGTGGTTTCCGCATCAGTGCCGCACAATCGTAGTGCGTTTGCGGGGCCCCTGTAGACACACACTGTTGAGAACCGTTCTGTGCATCTATAGGCAGCAGCTGGTTCGTGACGGCCTTGTGGGACAGGGGGGGGGAGCTCTGGGGCTTCTCGTGGGGGGGGGTGGCTGTGCTGTGTGTGCTGCCTGCCGTGCTGTGATGCCACGAGCTGTGCTCCACGCTGCCTGAGGTGCGCAGCGCAAGCGCGTCCGGGGACTGCAAGATGGTGCTGAGCACGCGGTGCGAGGACGCCTTCTGCTGCGGCCTGCACCGCACTGCGCTCCTGAAGTATTTCAGAATTATGTCACCTTTGTACATATGCTCAATTGCCGTTTACGCGTAATTGCATCCAGAGATACGTACTGGTGCCACACTTGGCCAGCATGCCCACATGTACCTGTGATGCGTCTCATAAGAAGGTGGGGTGGCTTTATTGATAAAATTTGATAAAAGAACTTGCAGCGCGTATTTGAAAACGGGTGCCAATACCGACGCAGTGGAGCTTTTGATATGTCTGTGCCCCTGTGGTCACTGCGAGCGAGCCGAGGGCGGCGAGGAACGTCCGCGCATTGCCGAAGCGACCAGCCGCATGCATGGAGCGGCATGCATGGACAACGCACACCACAGTGATTATTACAGTCCCTGTCTGCATCCCTCTAGTCGATTAATCGATTAGAGGGAGGCGCAAGGGGGAGGGTGCGCACGAGGTTTGTGGCTGAGGCGACACTGGCGAGGTGGCATCGCAGGATCGCCGAGGAGGGCCGTGTTCGTAGTGCGCCGCCAGCAGGCTGCCGCTGGCAGTGGATGTGAGAGCTTCTGGAGCCACGGGGCTTCCGAGGGTGTGGCTAGAGGTGCTCTGGAGAGGATGCGGCTGCAGGGGTGCCTGTGTGGCCCCCAGAACCTTCCGAGAGTCCCTGCAGATGTCTCTGTTCACAGAGAATTTGTATCTTTGTTTTCTTTCAGAGATGGTTGGGGCGCAGATGTTGAGACATTGCCTCCAGCTACATTGTTCTTTTTCTTTGCCGTTTTGGTAGTGTACCCCAGTGTGCCTTTGACCGGGGGGGGACTTTTTGTAACTGATAAACGCTTTAACTGCAGTTACAGTGGAGGCACGATAACTCGTACTCGGCCTAACTCGCACGAAAAACTGGTCGCATAAAACTGGTCGTGGCATTGTGTTTCGTCATCACTATCGCAGTTTGGCTAAGAGTGCTGGGAAAGACTTTCGTGATGGTGCTGTTGTGCCATCCGATTGAAGTGGTGGATGTTTTGTGTTAGCTGCTTTTGGCTATTTGGGTCACTACCTTTCCGGTTTGTAACATTTCGGTCGCATAAAAACTTCTATCACAAGCCGGAAAGGTAGTGAACAGGCATCAACCCAAACACCCAAAAGCAACTGCAACAGAAGGATAGTGCTGTGATCCTGCTGCACGTTGAGCGTCAGGCTGACTGGCTTCAATGCAAAGGCCTATTCGCTATTAACACCCATTCCCTGAGTGGCTACAGGTGTACTTGCGCCACTTGTAAGCCATTATCGCAATACAGCAACCTGCTAACAACGTTCTGGGAGCACAGGCACTGCAGCGGCCTATCACTGACGTCTGATATGATTGCTTTATGCGCAGATCGCTTGGAATGGGGGCACTGGAGTAACAAAAACGTATCAGCAGCGCCCCTTGATCCAACAACGCAGTTGTGCAAAAAGAATGGTCCATTTTGGTCTCACTGATGAGACTCTGGGTGGAAATTGTCACAAATTGCTTCAATGAACTTGAAAAACAACTCTTGTAGTAGCAAATACCGCATGTTCTTGCACGTATTCATGATCTCTTGTACACAAGCAGCTGCAAGTTGCGCCGTGCTTGCCCCACGGCACCTGCAATACATCTCATACTCGAACAAGATCTAAACAAGTTTGTCTCCGCGACAACCCCAGGTTTTCAAGAAAGTGGCGTGAGGGGTTCGGAGCGCACGAATTTCCCGACTGCGGGTAAGGCTCGTACAGCGCATTATGCTCTGATATCACAATCTTCCCAAAGCTTGAAGGGTACACAGCAGCTCTGTGGTCGCTTGCACGCGCAGCATGCATGGGCACAGGATCTGATACTTCGAACGAGCGCAGCCGCCGCGCTTGATTTGCGGGCCGCTCGGAATCATTAAAGGAATGTTCCGAACAGGATTGTTCTCCAAGATAACTCTCAACGTCCTCTAGCTCATAGACTCTGCCAGTCGGCTGCGTGGTAGAGCTCAAGGGCAGGTCACTGGCACCTTGCGGGGTGGCGAAGCTGGCTGAGGCTGCGGCCGACGTTGCGGCAGGTTTCGCGTTGACGACGGCTTGCCCATCGGCAGCCGCCGGCACTGCAGCACTGTCATGCATGATGCGCATGCGCTGTATGCTGCTACGGGGGGAGGGGGGCGAGCTGATGACGCGCACAGGAATCTTGCTGAAGGTGGAGCGAGCACACACCGCGGAGGCAAGCGTGCGCATGTCGACTACGGCGGACAGCAGGCAGCACAGCGCACCCACTCCTGTCGCTGCACAGCATCACACCCACTATGCAACCCTATAATGCACAGAACGGGACTGAAAATAACCAGTTTTCAGGTTTTTTAAACTGGTTATTGTTTCAAAAAACTGTTTTTAAAACAATAAAAAGCCCTACGAGTTAAAAAACTTGTAGGGCGACACTCCTACTGCTGCACAGCAATGCTCCGGTGCGTTGTATACGACAACCAATGTATGCGGGTTCCTACAAACAATATATTGTTTTTGGTATTTCGGGGGCAGGAAGGCTGTTGCATGCGTATGTGGCATAAGAGAGCTGCCAAAAAAAAAGACGTCCGAAGCGCAAGGTTGATTCATCGTCCTGGGACGAAATCATTAGTTGTTGGTAATTAGTTGTTGGAGTGGACATCACCCCGACAATCATCAGCAAACAGTGAATTGTTCTATGTAATACCCCCTAATAAGTATGTTTCGCTCAAATAATAACTCTTCCCCAATAGGCAGTATCTGAGTTGTGCCCTGGCTCGTGGTCGCGGCATTGTGTTTCGTCACTATTATCGCAGTTTGGCTAAGAGTGCTGGGAAAGACTTTTGTGATGGTGCTGTTGTGCGATTCGAGCGAAGTGGTGCATGTTTTGTGTTGGTTGATTTTGGCTATTTGGGTTCATGCCTATTTACTACCTTTCCGGTTTGTAAATGGACTCTTCCCCAATTCCTTAAAAGCAACCCTGCCCACACGGGCGCACACGGACAGCTGTGTGCATTCACACCATGCAAGCGCACATCGGCAGTACCAGCACAGCGAGGGATAAGCGTCAACTGCAAAGCAGCAGAAAGTGCAGGGGGTTGGGTGTGGCATTGTGTTCGTCATTACTATCGCAGTTTGGCTAAGAGTACTGGGAAAGACTTTCGTGATGGTGCTGTTGTGCCATTCGAGTGAAGTGGTGCATATTTTGTGTTAGTTGCTTTTGGCTATTTGGGTTCATGCCTATTCACAACCTTTCCGGTTTGTAAAAGCGCAGGGGGGGGTGGGCGAAGGAGGGGTCACGAGGGCCGCACTAGAGATCAAGGCCAGCAAAATCCATCGGCAGAAAATGCTCAGCTGGTGGTCTTCCTGGTCCAGCAGCTCCAGCTCATGCATGACATCAGTGGCGTAGGCGCACTGCACTGTGACATTGTTCATCTCCCAGACCTCCCCTGCATGCTGCTGCCTCTGAGTGCTTCCCCTGAGTGAGAAACAATATGAAGAAAGCATGGCATGTCATGGCATGGCATGGCACAGCCCAGCTGGGCCCAGAGAGAGTGGGGGCAGGTCTGCAGGCCCCTGTAGCGACCCAGCCCTCTGCCACGCCGCGGCTTTTCATCAGTTCCAACAGCTAACATGCATGAATTGTTACTATATTACGCATGTGAGCTGTTGGATAACATTTGGATAGTTGGATGATAATAATAATACTAGCTGTTGGATAACATTATTATATTTTGCATGTTAGCTGTTGTAACTGCAGCTATATCTACTGGAAACAATCGCATGTAGCATCAGCTCGTGTATCCACCCCTAAACACTGCGGACCAGTTTCTTGATAACTGACTGGTGTACTGGCTGACCTGCGCCTCTCGCCAGCACACCCCACGCACCAGAGCTGAACATCAAAAGCAGGCCTGCGCTAATATACGGAGGGCATGTGAAATCCATACAGAGGGCAGCTGAGGAAACGTGTACTGCGGTCTACCCTGCAGTTGATGGGGTTGTCGGTCCTCCTTTTTCGGACTGCATCCTGCAGCAACTTTGATTTGAAAAGTGCATGGGAGTACCGCTGACACACAACGCCAAGTGCATGAAGATAAACGGTGTGCAACTGCAGAATCGTACAGTGGCAGAGGCCAAAGTGAAGTGGTGGATATTGTGTGTTCGTTTATCTTGGCTGTTCGAGTTCATGCCTATTCACAACCTTGGTTTTCTGGTTTGTAAAGGGAAAGAAGTGTGAATGGCAACAAGTGCAGAGCAGCTCACCTCCTGCAAGGTTCCACATGTTGTGCAGGCGCACTGGCTCCCCTGGCACCAGAGTGCTTGCAATGTCCTCCAAATATAGGCCGCTCATGTCCCCCCTGACGGTCGGCGGTTCGCCCACCTGCACACATCTTCTGTTTTCGAAGCAGATATGAACCCTCCGGAAAGTTCCGTGCAGTGCGCAGAGTCACAATTGGCAGTGCACGGTGCGAACTGCGTGCTGCAGGGTGGCGAACTCTGCGGGGGAAAAAAAGCTAATCGGGAACCACGCCATGCCCAAGAAGGGCTTCGGCCTCAGCACCCCCGAAGGGGTGGGAAAGTATTGCGCCCAGTCGTGGCTGTGCTCTTCATTGTGCGTGCGGTGGTTAACGTTGCCAAGGCAATCGCATGGCAAGATTGTGCGGCAATGGCATGGCAAGATGAACTCCATGTGTACGGCGTGTTGGGGAAATGCCACAGTACCCCTAGACACTAGAAACGCATGGGAGGAGGACCTCCTAACCCCCCCCCCCCCCCCCCCGGGACGGCCCTGGGGCCAGCGAAAACGCTCATGAGAGGCGGGGTGCAAGAAGCGACGCTTTCTAGGAAGACACGACTAATGCGTGGTGGTGTGTGTCAGGTGGAGTGACCCATTCACATGCGGTGGCAGTGTACATTCACAGAATGTACACTGCCACCGCTGTGAAGGGGCTCTCATGTATCTTGAATCGAGGCCACGTATCGATGGCCCAAGTTCTGATATCCAGTGGCTAGGTTAGCCTGGCGATGCTGCAACAACTGGTACATGCATCGATCGATTTGCGATTGTCACACGCGAAGCAGGCAGGCAGGCAGGCGCCGTTCTGGCAGATAGATCCACACCTTGGTGTCACACGGAAGGATGATGCGGCAGTCATAGTAGCGCAGCGTTTGAGCAACTGGCAGGCGCGTGGTGGGAGCGACGAATATACAGTGGTAGACTTCCACGAGCGTGTCGTTAGCGGCCACCTCCAGGGCCTCTGAAGATTCAAACTCAGAGTTTGTGTACAGAACTGCTCCCTGGCAGTCCAGCACGAGCGCTTCGTTACGCTTCAGTGGGGGCTGAATGACCACCTCCAGAGCCTTGACTGAGCTGCTCACCCGCACAAACATCGCGCCTTCGCCGTCCTGAGTTGGCTGGGAGCTGGTAGCCACCAGCAGCTCAGAAGAGCTTGAAATTTCTGTGTAGACTGCATCGGGAGCAGGGGAAGTGGTCGCGTATGGTACCAGAATGGACAACTCGCTGCTGGAATTGGAATCGATGCCTGCTTGTTCGCTGGCATCGGCATCCACTTGGGCCTCAAGCAGGCTTCTGCTGGCTGCGTCTGTGGCAGGCAAGGCCGCAATGCAGTGCAATTGCAGCAGCAAGATCCAGAAAAGTGGCGCCATGAACCTGCAACAGTTGTGTACTGCAGAGCTCGAGCAAGATGCAAACTCGCACATCGCTGCCTTATCTAGTCCCGAACGCAACACATAGCTACATCTATTTCTATCTACAGCAATTCCTGTAAACAAATCGGGTGACTGACCTGGGAAGCTGTCCGCAGCACCGTGCGCCCCTCTCTGATTGGCTCTGTGAGTGGGGCATCTGCATACGTAACGCCTGTTAGACTGGTTTCGGTACGATCATTAGCATAAACTTAATACAGAAGCATTGCCATATACAATACACACAGTTCCGGTACTTCTGCACCTAGCTGTACACAAGCAAGGTATGCTCAGTCAGAAGCCTCATCATAGCAAGCTGCGCCGCACTCACCATTTACTGTTGCCCCACTAACACGCTTCAGCATGTAAAAATGGGACTGAACTACACCACAGGGCGTCCTCTCGAAGGGCTGGTCATCAGGCTGCGATCTGGGTCACCGGATGTTGTAACGTGACAGGAACGACCGCAGTCCAAGAAGAGGGATGGGCATCTTCACAAACATGGTACATGCGCTCCAGTCTGTGTTGTTGAGCCTAAGTAGACTGTTCCTGCCCGCAGACCGGCTTCCTGTAATGTTGCAAGCAGCCCAGGACTTCAGCCCTGAGACTCCGACAGGTACCTCACCGCTGGGACTTCCCTGCGGCCAACGTGACACATCTATCAGCGTTAGATCTGCAAACAACCTGACAAAATTGGTTGCACAGGAATTGCCGGTTCGCGGGCGCCGGAGGTCAAAGATCCCTGGTTCACGCTCAGCAAGATTGCTCTCTTTAGTTATTACACGAGTGAATTGTGCATCACACGAGACGACACATACAATACAAGTGCATGCGCGTCAACTCCGTCATTGTGCGCCACAAAACACCCTTTAGGACGCGTACCGCTTGACTGAGTTCTGCGGTTGCAAACGAGTTTGCAACATTGCGAGTTTGCAAACGTTCTGCATGCATGCGTTGCTGGTGTGTCTGCAATTGGTGGTTACATCGACCAGGACTCGGTCATGAAGCACAATGCATGACTAGGAGGGGGGCGGTTGGAACCCTAGCCAAAGACAGGAAAATGCAACAAGAGGAAACTATAGGGAGGGCAGCGGCGAGCTACTCAACC
>JAUMHD010004111.1:0-14312 GCA_032359135.1 Ulvella scutata
TGGCATCAACATCGCCGATATAGGCCTCAGGGACCTCCGCAGCAACCTCTCATTTGTGGCGCAGGACCCCGTGCTGTTTTCCGGCACCGTGCGCAGCAACCTGGACCCCCTGGCCACCTGCACGGACGCCGCCATCGCCACCGCCCTGCAGCAGGCGGGCCTGGAGGACTGGATTTCAAGTCTACAGGTAAGAATACCCTGCAGAGCGATGCATGCTATAAATGTGTGATACTGCGGTCCAATTTACAAGAGATAGTTGAGTTATCTCTGATTCCTGGGTAACACATTCCAAGTTCTCTGTGTCTTCAGAATGGGGTGGACACGGAGCTCTCTGAAGGGGGCACCACACTGAGCGTGGGGCAGCGGCAGCTCTTGTGCATGGCACGTGCTCTTCTGAAGCGCGCACACTTGCTGCTGATGGATGAGGCCACCAGCAACGTTGATAATGCGACTGATGCTCTCATCCAGACCACCATTCGATCTGCGTTTTCCAGCTGTACTGTGCTGACAATCGCCCACCGTCTGCACACTATCATTGACAGCGACAGGATCCTTGTGCTGCATGATGGGTCTGTGGTAGAAAGTGGTGGTCCTGAAGAGCTGATGAAGGTTCCGAACGGGAAGCTGCGGTCGCTTGTGAATGAAGCAAGCACCTCCAATGCGGTCATGTAGATCACCCTGCCCGTCGGGCTATTCATATTGTGTTGGCATGAACAATTGGTTCAAGAAGCAGGAGCTGCTACATGTTGTGTAGGGCCTCTTGCCTGTATAGTTGCTCTGGCACACTGCTGTTACTGAGCTGACAACGAGGTTCTCATTCTCCGTAGTTGTGTCGAGCCTAATTGTTTCCAATGGATAAGAAACGGTCCCGGTCCTTTTGGCCCAATAAACGTGGGTCGATCCCGTCCCATGTTGGCGTAAAAGGGCCAAACGCTTCGCCGTAAACTTGGTTTGTTATCGCACGGTGTGATTTTTCCAGGTCAATTAAAGAAAGAAATTGTGGTACAGGGTCCGGTATGTTTCGTTCGGGCGCCGATTGCATGGCCTGCTGTTGATGTTTCTTCCTGGGAGAGCTAGTCACCGCTGTGTATATACATCTTCTATACAGTGCTTCGATGCAATTGCTTCTATGTAATACTGCTGACCTCATGCGGCCTTCAATCCCAGCACACGAGAACCCAGCTCATTGCTCAATATCATCAGACTGACACAGATCGTGGGTGTCTACGTTGCTGTACCACAACTTTTAAATTTGTGAGTGGCACGGATAGTGTAGCATCCGCACGATGAGGGAGGGATAGTACCATCCACACAATACGGCAGCTGGCACGATAAGCGTTCACGAAATGGCCCGAGTTCGGCCAGAGCCATCTCCCATGTTTTCGTCGAGCACCTGAGCCGGGTGCGTGAAGGGTTGCTACGTGTTCTGCCAGCATGGCGCTGTTAAACCGAGTTTGGCGTATAGAAACATGTATTTCTGCGAGGAACCCCACATAGTTTATTGTAGATAATACACTGCCAAACATAACAGATTAAGAAATAACGCATCCATAGCATGATGCATTCGCCGGTGTGGTCACGTTGTGAGTGGCCTCGGACGATTGTTGTGTTGGTCGTGGATATGCCAGCGGTGTGCGGGCACCCGCAATCGGTTGCGGGAGATCCGAGGCAAGGACACCAGTGCCGAGCTGACGCTCGTGTGTGTACACAGCACAAAAACAAAGACATATCGGTTATATGTACCTGCTCGAATAAATTTGAAGCACAAGGTTGCTAGTCTTCTGTTTCATGCTTCATGTCCTGCTCATGCTGTTTTGGACACACGCGCACGCGTCCTGTATCGTGCAATTCTCTGTAGCAAAACATTTCGGTTTCTGCCAATGGCAGAAGGCAAAGAACTGTCCAAATCAGCAGAAGCTCGCGTTTGAGGACGAACTAGCGAATGTTCAGAGGTCGTACTACCGAATCGTTAACGTCATAGCAACAGTTTGGTTCTTCAACTGCACACTGCGCTTGGAGACAGAGCTACCGGAAAGGGATAGAGACCATCACGCCTACACCACATCTCCGCTCCATCAACCTGGACAACGCGGCTCTGTACGCTTTGTCCGCGAGCAGGTCATGTTCTGAGATGCCTGACCAAATGCCAGCGGTGTGCCCCGAATGGATGTCAGCTAACTGGATGTCAGCTCCTTCGAAAGCGTTGTATCTAAAGAATGTGCATTGTCTGAGTCAAGTATTCAACGCGTACGAAGGGCAATTGTCTGGATTTGCTCTGCGCTCACTCCTTAAACCAGAGCTATTGTCCCTGAATGTGTGAGTGCAGTTGTGATGTGCAGTGTGCAGAGAATGACATGCTCTGCCACATGAAACCAGTGAAAGGGATTCCATGCTCAGAACGTCTCTACCGTTTTGGGCATGCTGACTACTCGGCAAAAACCGCCGAATTCGTAACCCAATTCCAAACAATGTGCATATTCTTCATATCGCACGTTTTGCACAAGTGCTGAGTTGTTGAGTAGACGGATCAATGCACTCAACTACGAAGAGTGAACTTCTGGGCTAAAGATGACATTACTTGCAGGAGAACAATGAGGACCCTTTCGACGACCATAACGGAGACTTCAAGGAAGATGTATCGTCAAGAAAGAAAGGTGCATCCAAAAGAGCTCACAAGATTGACTGGCCCTGGTCTGGTGCAGTACGAAGACACATATACATCGACTTCTCGGTGTATATGATGCTGCTAGTTCTGTTCTGTAGCATCACCCTGATTCCATACGCAAGGCGCTCCCGTGAGGCCTATCACCTGGTGCAATCAGTTCAGTCTACTCTGGCACGAGAGGTAAGAGGCTTGCCCGCCACTGGTCTGTCTTCAAACTGTACTGAGTGCTGCATGTGCACGATAGGTTTGAGTGCATACAGTGTGTATCAAGTCATGGCAGATAGAGCATGTAGTTACATTGACAAGAACTCGGTCATGAAGTAGAATGCATGACTAGTGAGGGGGGGAAGCAACCGTAGCTAAGGATAGAAAATGCAACAAGAGGAAAATGTATACTAAGGAAGTCAGAGGCGAGCTACTCAACCTCAGAGAGATTATGTCAGACAATCACTCAAGTTCCGATAGAAATTATAACTGGCCATGGACTATGGACCTGCAGTTTCGGCCTGAACCAGAAATTCGGTTCAACAACATAAATGAGCTGTCTGGTCTACGCGCCTGGATTGAAGGTCCGTTCATGGCCGTAGTTTTCGGATACCAGCCAAACTCGATGTCAGATGAGCCATCGTTCAAGCCAATGGCAAGCTACATTCCAGGATTCTACCTCGCATCCACTACTATACTGGGACCTGTCAGGTTGCGGCAGCTGCGTGTGGAAGCAAATAGCTGCAGAAGTACCGTGCGCTCCTGTTTACCTGGTTGTTGCAGCTCCTCTCTGAACAACTTGAATCTGTGAGCAATTACTTTTGTGAACCTGTTTTGTGATGATTCACGAACCGAAAAATGTTCTTTACTCATCCGGAACCACGCCATACCCGCAGTCGCCTCCCCCCCAGGGGCGGCCGCGCTATACCCGAGAACGGCATCGGGCTTAACACGCCTGAAGGGATCGGACAAGGACATACACAACCAAGGACCAGGAATGCAAACACGAAGACGGCAGCGAACGCCCCACGATGATACAGGAAAACACAGGTGCATCAGCAGGGACTGCATCGTCAGCGACAACAGCACCAACCAGGAGGATATAAGCGGCAATGACGGAGTACAAAGAAACACAGCACCTACGCGCTTCGTGTGCTTCCGTGCCCCGCCACTATCGATGTAATTTTCACACAGAAACACAGACACAAGCCTCGCATTCCCGCATAAATACAGACGGATCCAGAACCCAACGGACACACTATATCCACACAGTCAGGGTCCAAGCAATTCACACCACGTGCCGCAAGGACAGCACTCTGCGCATGCCCACCAGCAGCAATCAAGACATCAGTCAAGTAGTTCTTTCTTTTGAGTAAAAAACATCAACAACTTGGGTGCAAACAGTACTTACAGATGGCGAAATATGATACCAAGAGCATAGCGCTGACTGCAGCTGAAGATGCGCTAGCCTGTTTGGTTCCTCCAATCGCTCTCTAGTTTATGTTTTCATCTTTCTCACAAGCCGGAGAGGCAGCATAGTATGCAAGACCTTCAACAGCTAGATGCAACTAACATAAAAGAACATCGTGTTCAATCCCGCCTCTTTGCTGGAATTTGATGGCACAGCAGTACCATTGGAGCGTATGTTTTCATGACGTACGAGTACACCAAAATATACACCACAATTCAATCTATGCGCGTCGTCCAGGTATGTGACAGCAAGGCCATAGTATTGGTACAGGCCCTGTGCTCACACCAAGCACCAAGCGAGTCTACACAGTATCGACTGATGCACTGCTCTACAGAAATGCAGCATAATAATGCATCGCATGTCTTATTGCAATTGCGTACTTACTTTTCGAAATTTTCTGCACATTGTGCAGATTGAATCAAGGTGGAACAATAGCGGAATGATCTCGGAATGCCATGCACCGTATGGCCAAACGCGGGGTCGTATCGCGCAGAACAGCGCTTTCAACAAAATGTGGGGTCGGTTTGACTCGAGGGATGCCCTAACACAGACGATGGACACTTTCTTGGCGTCGAACAGCTCGCCCATGCCACCTGATCAAGCTAGCAGTGCACTAGAGGCTGCGAAAGAGGAGGCCATGAATGGGTTTCGGTTTCAAGAATCCACGAAAGCAGGGTCTTACAGAGGAAGGTTTCACAGCATATACAGGTGTGGTTTATTCCTCATTCTTATCACGCACAGTGGTCTTGATACCCGCATGAACACTTGTGCTCCTGGAGCACACATACACTTGGATTCCTCTGAAACTGTCGGTGGACAGTTGCTGTCACTTGCACCATACGAAGGAAAACGCTTGCATCTATGCGTGCCATCAGCTGTATCATTTTGCAGGGAGCAAGGTTTCGTTGTGGACTTGCCAGAGAACAACGAGCAGGCTTCAAGGACCATACTAGCACTCCTATCAGACACGGAGTGGCTTGACATGCAAACACGGGCGCTTTTCATGGAGTTTTCCCTGTATTCACCATCCACAGATATGATTTTAGCTGCCAGATTAATTGCAGAGATTCACGAGACTGGCACCATATGGACGGATCAGCTGCTGGAGCCAATCGATTTGCAGACATTTCGGACTGAAGTTGAACCGACTACTCGAAGACAGTTGGCGCTCTACAGCATAGGTCTGATAGTGGTCGTCATTTGTCTCCTATGGGACTTGAGAAGCACATGGGATCTTAGATGGTACCAGGACCGCAGAACTGGGGCTGTGCGTTCCTGCAATGCAACTGTCATATACGAGTTTCCAAAGCAAGAAGATTGACAGAAACTGCAACAGAAGCTATTTGAGTGATGTGCAGACGGGCATGTGGATTGTGGTGACAGTGCTGATTTATATCACAATCGGGGCTTCCATTGGTCTGCATGTCTGGAACATGGAGCAGGCGAAGAAGCTCGAGTTTGTTACTGGCAACTACTTTGCCGTTCACCGGCTGGGATATACAGTGCAGGTTGAGCGTGGCTTGTGGTCTATATCCTCTGTTGGAGTCTGGTTTCGACTACTGCGGTGAGAATCTGACCATGTTTTCAGACACTGTTGTCTGTTTGCTTTGGCCTGCCCTTCGTCACCTCTGCGGTTTGCTTCATACAAACGGTGCTTCCGTGTGCAACTCCTAGAGTCGCTAGCAGGAGTGAATGTCAGGCAATGACAGCACACATTGCACTGATGAATCAAGGCTAGGTGTACTAGATGTAGTGCCACTTGATCATATGATTGCAGGTTCTCGTCTCAGTTTCCGTACATTGGAATTCTGGGACGTACAATTGGCAAGGCAATCCCCCGAGTGTTCGTGTTTGTGATTATTTCTTCTGTCATATTCATGGCATTCGCCCAATGCTTCTTCATGGCATACTACGGGTCGGTGGAGGGCTACCAAACTATTCAGGCCAGCATCATGTCTGTGCTTAGGTTCACAGTGATGGACTTCGACTATGAAGCACTTTCCAATGTGTGTTCCTTTTCAATTGCCCTCCTCATTCTACGCTGCTCGTCCCGGAACTGATAAACATTGCGCGATGTGTGTGATTCTAAGACTCGGGGCATGCAAACAATCCAGGAGTGTGCGTACTCTTCCTTCGCTCAAGAAACGGTTGGGGGCCTTTTGGAATGAAAAACTCTGTGCAACCGTGCAGGAAAACAGACTCCTGACACCCATATTGTTCTTTCTGTTGCTCATGGTTGTGTTCTACATCTGGGTCAATGTCATGGTGGCTATCATTTCCGAAGTGTATCAGCAAGAGTACAAGGCCTACGGAAGCATTGAGATCGACGACGACTATGGAACAATGCTTCCGGACATTCCGCAGCCTCAGAACGACATGGAGGCGATGCGACCTCACTATACTGTGCAATCGTCTCAGAACACGGACCGTATCGATCTTGTTGCACTCACACCTGACCGGTGCGTCGTTTCTCTTCGCACCCACCTGCTCAAAATTGGGTACCTGAGACGTACCCATCAAACTCTTGTGACCGCACCGGGTGCAAATATTGTGTTGCATGGGCATATTCACACAATGTTGTGCGCAGGGTCAGCATTTGAGTTCCTTGTAGCTTCAACAACAAAGTAGAAAATGCACTAGAACATTGTCCCCCCAGACGGACGGAGCAGCCAGCACAGTGCTCTTGCAACCGGGAAATTGTGACCGTTCGTAGATATCAGGTATACAAGATGATATTCGTTGGCTGTGACGCGAAATCACCACTGGCTGACCGCACACAGCCTTGCATTTTGTGTGCCAGACCTTATGGACATTAAATACACAAAACGAGAACATTTCAGCATCAGGAAACAGGTGTTACGCGCATTTAATTATCACATCTTGAACTTCTAAAAGATTCGTGTGCGAACACGTACGTTCTCTGGAGACTTCAGGTCGCTAAGCAGTTGCGTGGCGATGTCCCTACATCGCATCTCAACACGCGTGCACACACGAATCATGAGGGCCTGCAAGAACAAAAAATATGATGAAAGTTTCGTTTTTCCGGCGTTTCGATCCTCTGTTCTTAGCTGTTCCGCTCTCTGTTGAGAAAGTGGCCAAATTTGAATCCAGTGCACTGGATTCAAATTTGTTCTGCAAATTTGCACCTTTCTGGTGCAATGCGTACGACTCCATCTACTGTTGACTGGAAGGCAGGATACAACAGAAAAGAAGCACCAGAACAAGAAGAAGACAATAACACGAGGCTTCATGTTCGTGTTGGCTTTCGTGCTGGCTGTGAAAGAGGTGCCATTCAGGTTGAGTCAAACAGGGCTCCAAAAGTACTTTGCTGACACCTACGCACTTCCATAGACTTGGTACTACCACAAACATGAAACATTTGTGTGCCTTAACAAGATCCAGGAACTGAAGTTCCACTTCAAATGGTCTATCAGCCTCTCAAAAGTGATGCCTGTTTGTGGCGAAGGTTTTACACCAAGAGGCGAGCAAGCCGCGAAGCGGCCTTGCGAGCCTTGTAAAGGTAAACAAGATATGTTTTAATGTGACGGGCACTGCGAACCCCTGCGTTAGGTTTATGGGTTATGCAGTTAGCATTCCGGGAATAAGCTGAGCAGAAAAAGAAAGTTCTGGCGCAGCACGCCCCGAAAATACAGAACTGGAACATTTTTGCGGGCTGCTTCTCACACCATCAACCGCATTCACGTAGCCCTGCTTGCCACGGCCTGGCAGCGCAGCGTAGAGGCCAGATAGTTTTCCGATAACTGGTGCTGAGGCCACAGCTAACAGGGACTGTGTCACAGTGCACTTTGACCTAGCTTCTTCGACCTAGCTTCTTTTGCAATTCCTATCGGATGTGCCAATACTGGATCTTCAACCAGTGGTTGCCAAAGTTTCCCATTTCTGGTCGGGCTCCGCCCTACCTGCCCGACTTGTTCGACATTTCCCACCAATAGCAAAGGGGGCACCCTTTCAAAGTCATGTTCTTATGAAACGTTTCCCCAAATACTGCTCTTGATTACGACGTGCTGTCAGCCACTGTCTGCAACACTCAGCTCTGCATGAAGGCCTGCCGGCGTGCACCAGGCATTCCTATTGATAATCCAGTTGGCTACACTAACAAGGTACAGCTTTGCGTGACATGCTGCCGCGTTTCATTGAATGTCAATCAAGAGAAGTCAATTTACACTGGCGTTGGGTTCTGCAGGTTCTTTCGAATGCGACTTGCAGACCTGGATCAATTCAAGTACCTCGTCACGCTGGACATGCGATTGCATTTTGTTGAACTTGCTACCGAGTCCAGGCGCAAGCGCGGTGAGGAATTTATCGACTTGCACGGTTATCCAAGCGACCGGCATGATCAGAATTCTCCTGATCTCGACGCCTACACAGAAGTTCCAGAATCTCAAGGTGCGATGTTGCGCAGCTTGCACCCTGAAGACCTGGGAGTCATTGCCATTGATCGTGACGACAGGAAGCATGACCCACCAGCAAGTCCGCTCGAGGCACAAGCTGTTGCGGAAGGCGTGTTTAAGGACAACACTATGGGAGACAGTCTCATGGACCTAGAGCAGCACAGGGGCGTATATGCGAGGATGGCAAGCGTAGCTCCACCACCACAGTTAGATGAGGTACGCGATGCAAGCACATCTAACCCAGGTGTACAGCCCAGCAGTTCTCTGATAGCTTGAAGCTGCCGACTTCCTACTTACCGCCCTGCAGCTGCACCATGTTCGAGCGATCATTCCACTGTATGAATGCAGAGTGTTGAGGTTGGTAGCGAGCGTCCCAGTTGGAACCACGAACAGGGAAGACAGACAGTAAACGAGAAAGGTAAAGCACAGATTCAGCCATTCGAGCTCCAGGTGTGCATCTGTCTGCACGAGACCTTCACCCGTAGTCATCCGAGGGCTAAGCCCTCCCCCAGCTCTCTCCCCCCCCCCCCTCCATCCGCACCTGCGATTTCATCAACGCAGATGTTCACTTCTGATAGTGAACAAGCTTAAACTATGAATGGGCTGCAGGCGTTGTACTTCGAAAAGAGATACCACAACCCCACGTCGGCGAAGATTTGGTGGGACAAGCACAAAGCAGTCTTTGACTCCAGAGAGCAGTTGATGCAGCACCTCATCCATTCTTCCAGGAGAGCGCTCGTGAAACTTGGAATCAACACAGCCCAAAACGTTTCCAAATTGAACCCGTTGACGCCTGGCTGGCGTCCAGGAAATGCTTCAACAGAGGCATTTTTTGGCGGCTTGCAACAGCGGGCACATGCAAGCACATCTACAGGGCACACTCCCACAGGTGTTTAGAAGTGTGTGGCGCCAGGAAGCTTGCTAGAAGTGTTCTCATCATGATCGATATCCGATATCGTGCAGGGCTGTCAAGTTCCATGGTACAAAGCCTGTCGGTCAAAAAATCCTTATTATGTCCTTGCTCAATTTTCCCCAATATTTTTCAGACAAACGCCCAGAACCCAGTCCTATCAAATGTGGGAGCTGCCCTCGGTGACTAGATCTTTTGGGCGAAGCTGTTCAGTAAGGGCACACGTGTGGCTGATATGGCTGGTGCTGGAACAGGGGTTCCTCTGCTAAAAATGTGGGTGTCGCCGCCAGCAGATCGACGCAAAACATGCAACAGCACATGACGATCTGCTCAGCAAGGTTTTTAACCCGCTGTTTTTTGCATTCTCGTCTTAAGGGCATGGGTACCTCACAGCATGATTTGAAGATTGCCACCTCCACTGACTGGCCCTGATCCACTGCGCACATCCACACATGCCACTGTGTGTTTCAGAGATACTTACTAACCTAAAATAATGGTATTGGAGCTCCTGCGCAGGCCACACATCGCGTATTGTAGTTCTTGACTCATTCGCGGTCGGGCGGCCTGCTCTCCCGACCGTTTTTGTCCCTTCCTGCTGCGTTCGAAATCGTTTGTGTTCCTGGTGTACCTCACCAACGGCCCTATTCTCAGACTGTGCCGTTCTGTACCTCGCACTAGGGGCAGGCATAGTTAATAACTGGATATTTATGTAGAAGCTTCTACCAAGCTTATCTGCAGAATGGATATCGATCGTCGCGCCGTCATGCCAAACTGCGGGCCAAGGACATGATAGCGACTTCAGCGACCGCTGTGCAAGGCTTAAGAAATTGTGACATGATGGGCAGTTTACTGTAATGACGACACGTTGACAAAGCCAAAGCGTGAAAGGGGCTGGCTGCCAGATGTCCTATATACCTCGCATTCAAGAGTCGATTGAATCGCTTTATGCGGAATACACCATGCCAAAACAAGTCCAAAACGATACAAAGGAACTCTTGCAATCGAGGCCCGTCATCAGACACTGCATACATCCCGGGGTACTGAGGCCGAAGCCGGATCTCTTCATGGGCAAGGCGTTGTTCCCGCATACTTTGCATCAGAAACAGTTGGGTGAATCGGGCCTGATTCACCTTTCCCGCCGATAGTGCATCCCCAATGACAATTTCGAAACATCGGGATGAATTCATCGGGGCCATATGAAACCGTACTTTTATTCCGCGTGTTATTCCTTACGCTGCGTGCATTCCTGGTTAGGGCTGGAAATTACAGCAGCCAAAGTCCATTTAACGCGTGAACTATTCATGCTGTACACGGCTGTAACTACAAAATATACCAGTGACTTCAAACCTCCTCAGTGAACGTCAAATTAATCGTTTTACATGGCACCATCAACCCCCATTTCACACCAAATTAATCGACCTATCACTAAGTGACGGTCATGCAGTCCCTTATGTCACAGGTTTCCATCGATGAGTGAAGCAATGAACCTTCAAAATATTCGGAACATTCAAAATAAGCACAAGAAAGTGTGTAAAGTTACAGGCATAACTCCATAGAATGGCTCATGCACCAGCAAATCATCGCATGACAACTTGCCTCGACCTCGCACAAACGACACAGGACATGCCACTACCGAAGCAACGACAGGGAATCAAGCAAGCCTCTCTACCCACATGGTGTACCAAGTCATGACACTTGAGTATAGGGACTGACTCAAGCCGGGGGTACGCGCCACCAATGTCCTCTTAGACTAAGAGAGAATAGCTGAAATCCCTACGCAACCAAGGCACTGCAGCAAACCCTGAAAGAGATCGACACAACTCCGACTCCGGACAAACCGGAAGTGTCAGCATGCAACCTTGCACAAATCAGCTAAACAGACCCCTACACAACACGGATAAAGAGACCGGCAAGAAAACCCCTCCACGAACTGCTTTGGGGAAAGAATCCGGCCTCGCATTCTGCGCTCAGTCTTCTGTGTTCGGTCTTGGTCTTCAAAGTCCACAGGGGATATAGAACCCATCATTCGCTTCAGATGTCTTGAACTTGAGCCCACCAACAGCGGGGGTATTAACGAAGCAGAGGCCTGGAGACAGCCCTCTTCCTTCACTAGAGCAGCGCAGCCAGGCATCAACTGCCTTCCAGACGCACGCGCAATGTTCACCATTGAACGTGCGTACATCAACCCAATCGCCCAATGCAAGGCACATCTGACCTCCTTGCAAGCACTGCATACGAACGCAAACTTGGAGATGTTGCCGCGCCCCGCCGCGATATCCCCCAACCGCTTCAAGAAGGTCTGGGCGGATGCTCTCAAGCGGCCGTATGACTCCAACGCGAAAGACACGAACTCATACTGGCCAGCATCGCCAAACCTCCTGAACGACCTCACTTTGCCCTGCTCAGCCTTCTGGGCGGCAAGCCCTGCTCTTGTGCAGGCCTGTCCCAGACAGTCATGGCGAGCTGGGTGCGTAACCATGGCGTCCACGATGTCAATCTGGCCACCAGGCAAGATCGCCATGATGTCGCCGCGGCGGTTACCGGGGTCAGCCCGCTGCAGCTGCGGCTGTTGCGCAGCAGGAGCAGGCGCAGCTGGTGCTGCCTGTCCCTGGCCAGCTGCGGCTGGCACGGCAGGTGCCGCCTGCTGCTGCGGCTGCGCCACACCTTGCGGCTGTGGAGCTGCAAGACCACGGTATGACAGCTCCAGCGATGAAGTGCAGGACGCGCGGCAGACGATCCGGCCCAGGGCAAAAACCACGATATCATGGCGCATCTGGGTCATCTTCGTGACGTTCTTACACAGCATCGCATGGTCTGGAGTGGAGGCGCACCCCGCGCCGCACAGGCACGGAGGTGCTTCCATGGACGTGGGAACTCCCAAGCTCATGCGGTGGCGACCACACACCCCGAAGGTCTTGTCACCCGGGCGGGTGGTAGGGCCGGGAGTGGCAGTGAGCCACACACTCGCAGGGGAGCTCGGGGGGGTGCGGAAACGAGCCGCGTCACGCTTACCCTGGACGGTCGCGCAATCACACGAGTCCGGGAGCGCCTTTGCCTGTCGGTCTGCGAGGCAACGCGAAACATGACGCTGCACCACAGGCAACACGGCGTGGAGTGACTTCTTGGAGATGCCGCGCACCTCCTGGGGCCATTTGCACTCGTCTAGATCTGTGCAGGCATCATACAGCTGTCGTCAGGATGTCTCGAAAAGATGTCTCGAAAGGATGTCTCGAACGCCTCCTTGTTCGGGCTATCGAAGGACCTGAACATCAGGGGGCATCCTTCATCACCAGCTGTGCAGATGTGTTACAGAGTGGTGTACAGTGTACAGGATGGACAGTAGGTTGAAACAAGTCAGCCATTTATATCCCCAAGACCGCAGGCCAGAACACATCAAGATACAACAACCTCAGTGTTCCCTAAATTCGTCCAATGCCCAGAAAGTTCCTCTGTGCAATACCCAGCTACTGCCTTCACAGCTCGCTGTATTGTAGACAAATCTGTAAACAAACCCTAGTTCAGTACACAACCTTGTACACTAGTATCCTTCCACAATATACATCCTAGCCTGCGCGAGATCTGTGGGGCACGTTGTTCTGTCTGATCTGCACTAGAACTGCATGCACACATATTGACCAGTTGCATACTATTTACTGGATCAATTACAGGTTATGGGCTCATCAAGTCCAGAGCTGAGGGTGGCTAAGCTCACACGGCATGGGAAGTACCACAAATGGGTGGCACAGATGACCGCACATCTCACAGAGCTGGATCTCGAAGTATGGCTCACTGAAGAGCCAGATCATGATAAACCTGCCGAAGTCAAAGCAGCGAAGAAGTGCAAAGCACGGCTGCTATTGTCAGTTGATGGGGG
This sequence comes from Ulvella scutata, assembly GCA_032359135.1. Classification (NCBI taxonomy): domain Eukaryota; kingdom Viridiplantae; phylum Chlorophyta; class Ulvophyceae; order Ulvales; family Ulvellaceae; genus Ulvella; species Ulvella scutata. The sequence goes on from JAUMHD010004111.1 coordinate 13,318, forward strand.
TTTGATTCGTGTTGTGGAGAGATCATTATCTGCGAAGGGAGCTTGGGAGGCGATTCATGCCGACCACCTGGGGAGTCTAACTGAGCGTAGGCCACAGCTGCTGGGAGAGTTGCGCAATATGAAGCAGAGGACAGGGGAGTCGGTGGAAGCATATGGGGATCGCGCCCTGGATTTGCTCCAACGACTTGAGGATCTTGAATTAAAGGATTCCGAGACGCTGCTGACAGATGCCTTTATTCAAGGCTTATTGGCGGGTTTGCAAGTGACATGTGCTGCACCACTGACAGCCAAGGTAGAGCAGGGATTCGAGACAGTGCTGTCCGAATTACAGAAGATATGCCGCTTACTTCCAAAAGAGGCCACTGGTGATGGCAAGGATGGGGAAGAAGCAGGCAGTGCATTGCCAGCAGATGGAAAATCTGAAGGCAAGGAACGGCGAAGGTGTTTCAACTGTGGTAAAGCAGGGCACCTGAAGAAGGACTGTTGGCTCCTCAAGGAGAAGAAGAAGTCTGACAAAGCTGCTATGTTTATAGTAAAAGGACAGGAAAGTGCTCGGGCATTTGCTGTCGGTAAGGATTTGTCAGGAGGGTTGCTGCTTGATAGCGGGGCTACGCATCACGTTGTGCGAGACCCAGGGTCCTTATACAATTGTACCCCCAGCAATGTACGATGTGTCGAGGTAGGGGGTGGCAAAATGCTGAGGGTTTTATGTGAGGGTAATCTAGACTTGATAGGGGATTACGGGATCGTCACATTGACTCGGGTTTTGTGTGTACCTGACATGGGCTGTGATCTAGTGTCCAGTCCAGCTCTCACAGACAAGGGGGCACATGTGACCCTGGACAAAGATTGTGCTTTGATTTGGGGGCAGGCGGGCGCGGTTGTGCTCGTAGCAAAGAAGCAGCAGAAACGGTACCTGCTGCAAGCTAGCATTACTGAGCCAAACTCTCAGGCAGCTGCTTTTGCCGTGAGTGCTGCGATTGTTCACCAGAGAT
>JAUMHD010004122.1:0-14307 GCA_032359135.1 Ulvella scutata
TAGCGCCGTTGCGAATGTCTTGCTGAGTGAACAATCTCCTGCTGTGCCATGTGATGGATGTACGTCTGTAACTTTACCACCTGTGGCTCTGCATCAGGATGGCCAGCATTCCGTTATCGCGTGTCGTTCGTTGTTTTGGCAGCGCAACGCGACTGCGTTCTTCGTTTTTTCTAGGCCTGGGCGATACTTTGTTCCATCATGCGACATACACAAATCCGTGAACAGCCATGCTCTCTACTGTTTGCAACGTTGATAGCAAGATTGGACTGATAGCATGCAAGAAGATGCATGCAAGGAACTAGTACATACACATTCAGGCAACGCAGAGAACGCTTAGGAAGAGTGTGTACTGAAAAAAGCTTCAATCCAGTGTCTTGTCAGCCGGACTACCAGCCGGAAAGGTAGTAAATAGGCATGTATCCAAGTAGCAAAAGCATCAAGCACAAAAGAACCACCATGGCACAACACATCACCAAGGTCAGCGTGCGTCTTGTGAGCAAAATGTTTTTTTTTGCTCTGCTTCTTGAACACTTCTTCTCCATGCCAAGCCTGCCTACCGCGTAACTACAATATTGCGCAGCTATTTTGAGACAGTTCCGCTGTTCGGTGCGCCCCGTTCGTCTGTTCTTTGGGCCGTCGCGATGCTAGAAGCGCTTGCAGTGCACACTGACATGCACCTGACATTCACTGGCTCATCTCCAAGATCTAAATTTGCAGATTGACACATCAATCTTCCTATGCGTACAAATATTGTCGCCTCCCTGCCGCCAGCTGCGGTGAACTGTGCGTAGCTACATGTTTCTGCCATCGTACACAGGATGCGTGATCGCTTCAGACCGCTTCAGACCCCCTTCTCCAAAGTGAGCGACTCGTACACGAAGGTAGTTACAAGTTACATGCTCCTTCTCGATGCACAGAAGACTTTGCAAATGTGAGTTGGTTACAGAAAGTAGAACAGGTCACGCCACGCCAGTACCGCAGCAGCCAGCAGGGGATAATAAAATACGCGTGATTGGGAACCTCACCGTAGTTTGAGCAAGTGTGGTGCTTTTGACTGTGTGAGTTCATGTCTATTCACTACCATTCCGGTTTGTCAAGGCCAGTTTGAGCAAGTGGGCTGGTTTGCAGGTGCCTCACACCCAGGCCGTCACCTCAGTAGGTACTACTCCACCCCATACCGTTACAACAGTTACTACAACAAGGAAGGTGGAAAAGGGGGCAATGAGGGCAACGAGGGCAACGAAGGCAACGAGGGCAATGAGGGCAACGAGGGCAATGCGGGCAACGAAGGCAACGAGGGCAACGAAGGCAACGAAGGCAAAGAGGGTGGCTCCCAACCCCCAAGCCCCTCCCCAACTCCAACTCCACCTGCCCCAGTCCCCGCCCCAGTCCCCACCCGTACCTGCCCCTCGCCTCTGGAGCTGATGTCCAATGAAGCTGACCTCTCCCTCCTGGAGGAGGCAATCAAGGTGAGCATGCCTGCACTCCCCTGCTGCAGCCTCTAGCCATACTGCGCCTTGCGCATGCGCAGTGAAGTCAACAGAAGAGGCAACAACAACAACAACACCGCTGTTGGTGTCCATATGTGTAACCACACCACTTCTTTTGCAGACACTTCTATGTGCGGTGCCACTGCTCGAATCATGGTTAGCATCACCAGCCTGTCTGCCACTTTTGTTGTGCGAACCGGCAGCTCCCCTTCTCCTCCTCGGTGTCGAGGCGGGAACAACGCTTGCAAGGGAGCACAGTTACAAAACAAAACAAGAGGCATGTGATTTCTGTGCAGGCTGCAATGCTGGACGGCCTCCTCGCCGACGATGCCGCCATAGTCACCGTGCTGGCGCCCACCGACAGTGCCTTTGATGAGATCGACCCTGCTGAGCTTGCAGAGCTGCTTGCTGACAAAGATTCCCTAACAACAGTACGCATCATTTTGATATGTGCCTGTGTCGATATGACAGACTGGGCCCCGCATTGTGCTTCCTTGATAGGTGGGTGCATGCGTGTCCATGGTGTTCATGCATTAGACACAGATAAGATCGAGCTGTGAGTCAGGCCTCCCCATGGGTCCAGCTCGAGAGCGATCGTCAGTCGACTGTAAAGCTACAGGCATAGCTCCATAGCATGGCTCATGTACCAGCAAATCATCGCATGACAAGAAATCGTCAGTCACCACATGCATGCAGGTGCTGGGCCTGCACATCATCAAGGGCGCCTTCAAGGCGGCTGACCTGGTGGATGGCATGGAGATCACCACCCGCTCCGGCCCGCTGACAGTGTGGACCGGGGATGGCAAAGTGACCTTCACCGGCCCGGACGGCGGCAATATGGGCACCGTGGTGGAGGCCGACCTCATGTCCTGCGGCGGCGTGGTGCACAAGATCGACACTGTGCTGGAGCCTTCACCCCTCCCAGCCCCCACACCAACCCCCGCTCCCACCCCTGCCCCCAACCCAGAGCCAGCACCGGCTCCAGATGGCGCCACCCCAGGAACAGTGCGCCTTCACCACATCCAACATCTTGAAGTAGCCGCAGTGATGCAGCACCGCGCTGCCAGGCTCATTGCATGGGTGTAACCATCATAGCTTGTGCAGGGTGCATGTGATGAGAGGAAGGTGATTGCTGTGATCATTGAAGTCTCCATGGCCCACCCTGGCGCGAGCGGGGATTCGATCATGGAACTGGCTGCTGCTGAGATCGGCATCTCAAAGGATGCGGTCGCACAAGTCATCGCCTCCATCAAGGTGTGCTTCTTTGGTGAGATGATGTGGCTCTTGTGCTTGTGGGCACCATTGTGGACGCCATTGTTATTGCGTCCACATTCACGTCAGAGTGTATTGGTATTTACTACTCTCAACAGCAACTCTGTTGAGTTGACATAGTGGTGGCAAATGTGTGCCTGGGGGGCCCATTGTGTTCACAGCACAATGCGCTTAAAGCATCGCAGACTTGTTCACCAACAACTTTTGATGCAACCACGGTCACTGACCACTGAGACATGTAGCGCTATATTTATCAGTGACCATAGTTATCAGTACTCTACAGTCAGTGACCTTGGTTACATAAACAACGACTAACCCCCACACCTACCCCCCAAGTCCTCAACCCCCACTACGCACATACACTGCGTGTTCATAACATGGTGTAATCGACGGACGTCGTGGCTTGCAGGAGGATGTGGCCACGTGCCATTAAGGGCCCACGCTGTGCAGCATGGGACGGGGTGTCGGCGGCCCTTGCCTGTGGGCTGTTGCTGCTGCCCTGATCCTGTTGCCCTGTGTGAGTGTGGCCCTGCTGATCTGTGCTGCTTGTGTGATGGTACCGGGAGATTATGCTGGATACATTTCGTGCTGGGTGCCCTGGTAGGGTCTAGATCTACCTTGTGTGTTTTGTCTCTGTTCTTGCTCTGCCTTTCGTGGTTGCGCGGTCGCCTGCTTATGCGCTTTGTGTGCTAGTGCGCTGCACCACTATCGATGTCACTACCATCCCACGCATTTACTCATGCAAGAGAACGACCTTTCGAAATCAGATGCTCCTGCAGGAGCTTGTGAGTCTGTCATGTGCGGATGTCATCCGGTACCACTTCTCCAAAAAGTGTCCTCTACCTGAGGATCCCCTCCACCCCACCACCCCAGGCCTGCCTGTGGTGTTCCTGACCATGCAGTAGTCTTGCATATCAGCAGAAGTAAGGCAAGCTGTGACAGATGTCACGCTTTGTAGCATCCTTGGATACAACAGTCACGTGTGTAAGGGGTCATGTCGTTATGGGCTCCATGCTGTTCTGGTGTAGACGATATTCCCAGGCTGGAATAATGCGAATCGCGTGTTCTGAATCCGAGGGTGGCACAGATGGTGCTGAGTCAAGGCTCTACGAACAGCGCTGCACGCGTATGTGTGCACTGCTGCTGGCGCTCATTGACCATGGAGGGCTCTTTCAACTTTGTTCCAACTGCAGCAGCATCTTACGCATCTATACTGACACGAAGATGGGCGATGTTCGTATTGGGGCTCATATACATCAAGGTTGCTTGGCTGACACGTGTGCCTGCATGCATACGAACTTGAATGGCAACCATCACCACAGTGAGCAAGCTGACGGTACACCACGAACCCTCGCTAGCTCAGGTCAGGACCATTTCGATCGAATTCCACCCACAGATTACTCTTTTATCCTGCAGAACCGTGCAGGTGTAGGAGGTATATAAGCCACTGGGATCGGGTTAATGGTTAAGTGCTTCCGTGGTTCGACACAGTCCGTTGAAACGTCCCAACAGCAGCTGCGATATCTCTAGTCTAGTCCACAGCTACAGCACGCCATCACTGCAACAGTGCCCTGCTGCTCATCCCCTTGAACTCATTTTCGTGCTTCTGATTACAAGGTGTGCATCAGCTGCTCTATGTCATGTACAAGCGCTGGCACCGTCCCATGTGAGCGAGCACAATTCCTCTCTCCGAATGCTGCCGTCTTGGTTGCATGGCTGTAAACCGTATCTCGACAACGCTACGTATACGCTGAACTGACTGACTGCGTATACCTTTGAAGGGCACTTACGCTGCTCTGCATGTCTGGATTGTCCTCGTTCACTGCATCACACGCTCCAAAGTGAACCAGCACGTTACCTGCACCTCTACTTAGCCATGTTACCATTGTGTGGTGCACATATGCACAAGAAGAAGAGTTTCAGAGACAGGTGGTGCAGGTCATGAGCCTACGCGAGCCACCCCATGTTTAGCCTGCTGCTGTACATCAGAGATACATGTGTTCTGTTCTGGCCATGTATTGTTGCTTGCTGCAACCTTCTAACGCGCTTCGCGCTGTACAAGCACGATCCTACTCACGTTAACAAATGTCAAAATGATCGGTGTCTGTAATGAACTGTTATAGCCCATTTTGGTCACCACAGAGTGCGGATGGCGCGGCCATCCGCTCAAGTTCGCAGTTCGCACCATCTGGCTCGCAGTACTATAGTGCACGCGTTAGCGGCCACGCTGCAGCTATATTCGGCAACGCTTTGACTTCATGCAAGCCGTGTATTAAGAATATCCAGTAACCTCGTCAAGTGCCTCGCCGTGGGTGGGGTTTGGTTGTGCCTCCGCTGGGAGCTTGTTTCGACTGCTGAAGTGGTGCAGGACGCAAAGCCAAAATGTTCGGCACTATTCTCGGAGCACTGGCCCTCAGCTCTGGCGCCGCAGCCAGAAGCCTGTCTGACGGTGTGACTGTCTTCCAACTACAGCTTCTGCTTCTACTGTGTGGCCATGATATGCATATATATATGTACATTAACGTTAATGTGCTTGCCCACACGTCAAGTTCACGTTCCCAATTCTTGTGCTCGCTGCGTCGTGTCCTGACATTCAATCTTGTGGACTATAAATCTTCAAACCCTCGGAGATCTCGGCGGAAAACAGTAACGTTGTGAACTCCTGGACCTCGAACAATAGCTTTCTGAACTCCTCGAGGAGCATTGAGATCTCTAGCTGCTGCCCCGGCGTCTGCCCATCGCACTGAACATTGACATGGATGCGTGCAGATGACGGAAACTTCTCAAAGGCCAGTTGCAAAGCGGTTTCGCTTGGAGTGTCTGACGCTTCAGACAGCGGAGAGCTCTACGTCGACCTCGGTACGCCCCCAATGCATGGAATGCCTGCTGTTTCGATGCATGCATGCCTGGTACTGATGTCGACAAGCATGCATCTTGACAATTCTGTAGGAAAAGTCGCCTGTAGCCATCCCATGCATGTACACGAAAGCCCTCACACCGTGCAGCTGTGGAGGCCTCAGAGTACATCTGCCACGGCGTGGGCAGTGTGGACGAAGTCGCCGAGAAGACCGCCCATGCATTCGCCTATGCTGTTGCGCAGGCGTCAGTGGCGTGCGAGGTTGTGGGGGATGCAAAGGTGCAAGCCGACGCGCACGCCAGCTCCTACGCATCCGCGGAGCTGTGGGTGTCCTCCTACTTTGGTGCCTTCGCCGATGCTTCCACCTGCAGCACATGCGACGCCTGGGCCAGCTCGTACGGCTACATCTCGAAGTATGTGTTCCTGGAGGCCTACGCCTCCGCCTCCACATCGGTGCGCACCCCTCTGGTGGTGCTGCTGCGCATTGATAACACCGTCAACTACGGTGCATGCATGGTGTTGCGCAACCTAGCTGCTGTGTGTGACACCCTCACTCCAGAGCACCGCACACACGCAGGTTTCCGCTGTTAGCACAGCAGAGAGTGGCCTCCAGCTGGCTGTGAGTGCCCATGCATTCGCAGAGGACCTGAAGAAGGTTGTGGTGAGCGCGTACGCAGGGGCGCTGGCCGCAGCAGCCCACTACAAGGAAGAGGAGGGCTGCCTGGCGTTCGTGAACGCAGGAGGCTGCATCTGGTTCGAAGGTCTGGAGGACGAGAAGACCTACTGCGCTGGATGCTCCGCTGTGGCCTTCAGTGAGGGCTCTGTTGACAGCATCGATGCCATCGCCACTGCCGGTGCGCTGCCCCCCCCCGCGGGCCCCGCCCAGCAATGCACATTCTGAAATTGATGTATTTTTGCTGCTCGATGGGACTTGTTTTGTTCCACCTGACTATACATACTGTGAGTCAGATAGCCTGCTATAAACCAAAGAGCTTGTTGTAGTTGAAGTGCTCTGCAGCAGGGCCATGACTCCCTTGCATTCAGACTGTGTCATTTCTTACGTCCGAACACACTGTTTCAGTTACATGCTCTCGTGGTGTAGGCGCAAAGGCTGGAGCCTTCTCATGTGGAAATTCAGTCGATTTTGAGGAAGTTGAGGACTTTGCCAAGGCTGTCGCCACGGCCACTGCCCAAGCAATTTCCTATATGTTGGCGGGCTGCGAGTCTGATGAGGGTGGCTACGCGTGCGCCGCAGCAAGCACCAACGTCTCTGTCTGGGTGAGGGCTGTGGTTGAGGCCATCGCCGGCTCCTGGGCAAACGCCCTCAGCTGCAAAGCCAACTGCCTGACAGGCGTGGACCTCGCCTCTGAGGCCATCTTCAGCGTGCTGGTGGACGCCACCACCGAGGCCTACGGTGCTGTCTGCGTCAGCGGTGCGCACCCCCCCCCCCCCTTGCCTCATGTCGCTTCAGCATCACATACACCCTGCAGCCCTGCACCTGCACGTGCTATGTGTTTTAGCACTATACATGACCCCAAGTTTTCTGATGCTCCTGTTTTAGCTGCCGTGTTTTCTGATGATTCAGCTACCTAGATTGTGCCCGGTGTGGACAAAGCAGCCAGTAAATGTGCTTCGCAGCCCATTGGGGGGTAACGTTGCACACAAAACATGCTGCTCTATAGTAATATACTCACGTTTTCCGCACCACATATTCAGGCTCTGGATCGTGGACTGTGGAGGACCTGGAGGCAGAGATTGTGAGCAAGTCCCTCTGCGCCATCGCTTATGCTGCTGCGGGCGCCATCGCCACCCCTGACCTCTGCTTGTCCGCCGGCTTCACCTTCGCCTCTGCAGGCGTCTGCCCTTCCATCTACTAACGCTGGAAGTTTTGCTTTATGCCAGCTGCGTGTTACTGCGTGTGGGGTGATGGGGGTGTGGGAGAGAGTAAAGTTGGTTCGGGCATGTTAGTCCAAGGAGATAGCGTATGAGTGAATGAATGAGGAAGGCTGTATGATTAAACGGACTGTTGTATGTGTGTATGTGAATAGCTGGCGTAGTTGGCGTGCTGATGGATATGTGCGTGGCATCTCTAGTTGCATTTGACACACGAGTCCATGCTGTCCACCGCGCGCATGGTGCGGTGATTGAAGCTTCTGGTGTAACAACAACTGCCATGTCAGGTCCTCGAGAAATGCAACGCTCTTTAACACTCCCACCAGTCTGATCTCTTGCAGCTACTGATATAGGACACATCAGTGTTCCAGAATGCGGGTGACTGCCACTGTAAAAAGGGTATCCCATGCATGTGGGATACATGGCCACTTGGGATCGTTCGGAGCGACCTGGAAGTGACCACAACTTACAAACCGGAAAGGTAGTGAATAGGCATGAACCCAAAGAGCCAAAAGCAACTAACACAAAACATGCACCACTTCACTCGAATGGCACAACAGCACCATCACGAAAGTCTTTCCCAGCACCCTTAGCCAAATTGCGATAGTAATGACGAAACACAATGCCACGACCACGAGCCAGGGCACAACTCAGATACTGCCTACTGATTCGCAACCACAAACTACGATCTACAACACCAGTGGAACAAGCAACAGTAGCAGCAAGGTTCTGCAAGTAACCCTCAGCAGAGGGGCCTGACTTTCCAAAAGGTAGACATAACCAAAGGAACCATAGTGGCTCCGTTCACGACATGTTTCCTACTCTTCGCTCTCTTGGCATCACGAAACAACACTGACTACCTGGAAGTGACCAGTGTTAACAATTCTTGTTGGCACACTAGAAATTCATGATGCCCCCAAGATGCCGCCAATATGGGATTAGTCTTCAAACAGCTTGATAGTCTCTGTGTTTTGTTCCAAAGGGTGTTAGGTCGTCTCAAGACCTTCAGAAGGTTCTGAATATGGGCAGATGCATGCATAGAATTGTTCGCTTCCCATAGAGGTACGTTTGTGGTGTATATCAGTGGTTCTCAACCTCCTGGTTATGAAAAGGATTCCCCATATCACATCCTTCGTTAGATTGAATAGCTCGAGGTTCTCATGGGGTTGCATGGCAGAGGTGGCACAAGGACTTGCACAGGCCACAAAAGGAGGGATTAGTAGCCTTAGTATTGTCGAAAAAGACATCCCCTTGTGGATGCCACACATCCTTAGTGTCGAAAACCTGTCGCCATTCGTGGATGATAGGGGGCATGAGTGTTCGCAAGTTTGTTCCAGAAGGAAGGATTCTCGCAAAGCGTGCCCCAATTGGGCCCCAATTTGCAAATTGTTCCTAGTTCCCGTTCACAAAACCACGACGTAGGGGAAACCGCACACAAACTTTCCGGTTGATAAAAAATGTATCCAAGTGGAGGCTATGTGGAATATAGCCGCAGCTATGGAGAGCTGAGCTACATGAGTGATCATGCCATGATTGAATCTAATGAATTGGCATGCATGCAAATGAATGTGACGGGTTTTGGGTTGACCAGAATGAGCATGATTTTGAATCAGGAGGCTATAGACAGTGGTATTTAGGTGATGGGCTGGGGAGACAGGTCACACATGGTGTTGCAAGGATAGCAGTGTTTTCGACTATCCTTGGCCGCATATCCCGCCGACCCGGTCAGTGCAAAGGCCAGGGGGTCAGTGGCACGGTAGTGCCTGTCAATCCACTTACTAGTTGCTTGCAGATTCCCCTGACCGAGAGCCTTTAGGACAGCCGGCTCTCGCAGTGATGTTCAAGTAAACGGTGGCTCTATTGAAGTGGACATACACAAGTGTGGAAGCTTCAGTGGAGTTGCTGGTCGGCAGTATAATTTATTGGTTGGTGTTATTAAACACCTCCATCATGGAAAATCAGTGTTCATGAATCAATCAACATGTTAAAGCTTGCACTCTTTTGAGTGCCCGAATGTAGCTCAGCAATAGAGATGTTTTCATGGCCCCGGGGGTCCTATGTGAACGAACAGCTTAGCTTGTGGGGTTTGAAAAGGGGCAGCGACATTGATCTAGGATCAACAGACAAATTTACAGCCGCCTAGACTATCTGAAAACAACGCTACAAGCAACGTTTCGGTTTGATACTGTGTTTGGTGTGTATCCCGCACGCATATGCATGTTCTGAATATAAGGCAATGATGTTGTAGTTATCAGGAAATAGATTATTCAGAGACTCATTCGAGCTTCAGTGGCAGAGCTTCAGTGGCAGTTCGTGCAACTCGTTACACAGCAAGCCACCAAATACCCTTCACGTACCTGGCTCTCATGCCTGAAGAGAAGACAAGAGGTATCTCTACTGGACCCCGATTTCAACACGGGGCCTCGCAACTTGATGCACACGTCCTTTGATTATCTCGCAGCATACCCTTTCTTGGACTGCTCGTGTACAACATGAGATGGCAGGTATGCACACATGCAGGATCAATTGAGAACCTGAAAGCTTCCAGGACAGTCTACCTCATGACACCTGAACCTTGCACGGTCCAACCATGAGAAATCAATGAGCCTAGAAAACTGCTGTGATATCACATGTATCAGTGAGCCTCCTGCGCAAGACTCTATTGGCATCTACAGTGGCGCGCAGCGCACACGCACAAAGAGTGCATACATTATCGAGCATCTGAGACTCACAATCACTCGCCCCCTTGCTAAACTTACAAAACGAAAAGGCAGTGAATAGGCATGAACCCAAATAACCAAAAGCAACAAACACAAAGTATCCACCACTTCACTTGAATCGCAAAACAGCACCAACACCAAAATCTTTCGCAGAACTCTTAGCAATGACGAAACTTAATGACGAAACTCAATGACGAAACAATCGCCCCCTTGCTACTGTGGCCCCTCATCGCCGCCCCCTCCCAAACGGTGGTCTGCCACAGCCTCCCACCACGCCCCCCATTTCCGGCATTGTCCCCACCACCACAGGCTCTTCCCACACCCCCACCCCCACCCCCCCCCCGCGCGCGCGCGCGCGTCGTATTACCCGCAACCTCTCGGCGCCCCGTCCCCCCCTCCCCCTCCCTTGCACTGCGGCTGCGCCGTCCCCTGCGCACCTCCCTTTCACTAGGGCTGGCGCCTCCGACCTGTGGCGGTGGCTCCCTGCCGATTGGTGTTGGCAAACATGCCGCCAGGCGCTTTATCGACGGCTCGAGCTAAGTTGGCATGCAATGATTTGCTGGTACATGGGCCATGCTATGGAGTTAAGCCCGTAACTTTACACACTTTATCGACGGCCCGAACCTGCGGGTTGTGTCTGGTGCCTTGATCCCGTTTTCCAGTTTGTCGGTGGCTCTGCTGCTCGGTGCAGCTTGTGTATAGGTCCCAGGCCCTTACCAATATCGATCTGTGCAGCTTGGGGGCCCTGGTAGAGTCTACCTTAAGTGTTTTATCTTTGTTCTTGCTCTGTGTTTGCTGGCTCCGCGGTTACGTTCTTGGCGATGCTCCTAGGCCTATGCACTTTGTGTGCCAGGTACCAGTGTGCTGCAACACTATCGATGCAACTTCCGTCACATGCATGTGCTCACGCACGAGTACGAACGTTCGAAAGCAGAAGCTTCTGTCAGAGCCTGCGAATCTGTCATGAATGGGTGTCATCCGGTACCACTTCTCCTAAACATGTCTTCTAGCTGATAATCCCCACCACACCAAGCCTGCCTGTGATGTCTGCATATGCATCAGTGTTGCTTACGAGGTGATGAAATGCAAGCTGTCACAGATTTCGAGCCTTTTAGTACCCATCAATACAATGTTCGCATGGTCATGGGGTCATGTCGTTATGGGACCGTGCCGTTCAAATGTAACAGATTTTCGCAGGCGAGAGTAACGTGGCTCGCGTGTTCGGGATGCGGCCGCATGCGGGGGATACACATGGTGCTGAGTCAAGATGGGCATGTGAACGCGTGCACATAGGGGACCTTTCAACTTTGTTCCAACTGCGGCAGCATCTGACGCATCACTTCTGAAACGAAGGCGGGAGATCGTCGTGATTGACTTCGAATATGTATCATGGTTTCTTGCCTGACACGTGTGTTCGCACGCACACGAACTTGAATGGCACCCATCACCACAGTGAGCAAGCTGGCGATACACCACGAACCCTCGCTAGCTCAAGCCAGGCACATTTAAATCAATCTGCAGATAAAAAAATTATCCTGCAGAAGCGTGCAGGTGCGAAGACTATGTAAGCCACTGCGGCCGTGTTGATGGTTAAGTTCTTCCGTGGCCTGAACCAGTCCATGAACGTTAACGTTGTGAACAACAGCTGCGGTATGGCTAGTCTTTAGGTATAGCAAGCTATCACTACAATAGCATCCGGTTGCCCATCGTCTAGAAACCATTTCTGTACTTCATATTAAAGGGTATGCATCAGCTGCTCTGTGCCTTCTACATGTGATGTGGGCGTCCCATGTGAGCGATCACTATAAACTCCTCCCGCGGCTGCGGGACGTCTTGGTTACATCAGTGTCAACAGTTTCTCAACAGTGACACGCATACGCTTCACTGCATGACTTCCGATGGTTGTGAAGGGTACGTATGCCGCTCTGCATGTTTGGCTTGCGCTGATTCACGGCAGCACACGCTCCAACGTTCATCGGCACCTCCCAGCGTTGGCTCTACACCTGCCACGAGCTGCAGCACTATTTAGTCCGTGCTACCATCGTGTGCTGCAAAAATACATACGTAGAAGGATTTGCGAGACAGATAGCGCACGCCATGAGCCTCAGTGAGTCGCCCCATGACTGGCATGCTGCAGTGTTGCCTTCCAATTGCAATGTGCAGTTCTACTGCGAGTTGCAGCCTTTGAAAGCGCTTATCCCTGCACAAACACGATCATAATCACTTTAGTAAATCACGAAACGGTTGACGTCTGTAATAAACTGATGTAGCCCATTTTCGTCACCAGCATGTGCGGATGACAGGGTCATCTGTTCAAGTTCGCAGTTAGCACCATCTGGCTCGCAGTGCACGCGTCAGCGGCCGCGATGCAGCTCTATTCGCCAACGCTGTAATTTCATGGAAGCCATGTCGTATTAATACGCAAGCATTCCCATTTAGTGCTTCACTGTGGGCGGTGGTTGCTTGTACATGCGCTGGGAGCGTGGTTCGACTACGTATACCAGAGTGGTGCAGGACGAAAGCCAAGATGTTCGACACTATTCTCGGAGCACTGGCCCTCAGCTCTGGAGCCGCAGCCAGGAGCCTTGCTAACGGTGCTTCTGCCTTCCAACTGCAGCTTCTTCTTCTGCTGTGTTGCCATGGTATATGCACATGCCTGCATGTCAAAGTTCACGTTCGCGATTATCGTGTTCGTTGCGTCTTGTACATGTTGACAGCAATCTTGTAGAGGACTGATCTTCAAACCCTTGAACAGCAGTAGCTTTGTGAACTCCTCGATGAGCATTACGGTCTATCGCTGCTGCCCCGGCATCTGCCCATCGCACTGAACATTGGTATGGATGCGTGCAGATGACGGAAACTTCTCAAGGGCCACTTGCAAAGCGGTTTCGCTTGCAGTCTCTGACGCTTCAGACAGCGGAGAGCTCTACGTCGACCTCGGTACGCCCCCAATGCATGGAATGCCTCCTGAGTCAATGCATGCATGCCTGGTACTGTTGTCCAGAAGCATGCAAATTCCACATCCTGGTTAAGAAAAAGTCTCCTGCAGCCATCCCATGCATGTACACGAAAGCCCTAACACCGTGCAGCTGTGGAGGCCTCAGAGTACATCTGCCACGGCGTGGGCAGCGTGGAGGAAGTCGCGGAGAAGACCGCCCATGCATTCGCCTACGCTGTTGCGCACGCATCAGTGGCGTGCGAGCTGGAGGGTGATGCAGGCATCAGTGGCGTGCGAGCTGGAGGGTGATGCAAAGGTGCAAGCCGACGCATACGCCAGCTCCTACGCATCTGCTGAGCTGTGGGTATCCTCCTACTTTGGTGCCTTTGCCGATGCTTCCACCTGCGGCACATGCGACGCCTGGGCCAGCTCGTACGGCTACATCCCGAAGTATGAGTTCCTGGAGGCCTACGCCTCCGCCTCCGCATCGGTGCGCACCCCTCTGGTGGTGCTGCTGCACATTGATAACACCACCAACTACAGTGCATGCATGGTGTTGCGCAACCCAGCTGCTGAGTGTGACACCCTCACTGCAGAGCGCCGCACACACGCAGGTGGATGCCGTGAGCACAGCAGAGAGTGGCATCCAGCTGGCTGTGAGCGCCCATGCATTCGCAGAGGACCTGAAGAAGGTGGTGGTGAGCGCGTACGCAGGGGCGCTGGCCGCAGCAGCCCACTACAAGGAAGAGGAGGGCTGCCTGGCGGTCGTGAATGCAGGAGGCTGCATCTGGACTGAGGGCCATGCAGACGAGCAGCACTACTGCGCTGAGTGCAGCGTTATTGCCTTCAGTAAGGGTGCTGTGGAGAGCATCGACGCCATCGCCATTGCCGGTGCGCTGCCCCCCCTCCCACGCTCACCCCAGCACTGCACATTCTCAAGTTGCTGCGCTTGTTCTACTCGAAGGGCCCTGTTCTGTCCCACCTGAGCACATACCAACAAGCTTGTTGTAGTGGAAGTGTGCTCTGCAGCACTGCCTTTTCAAGCTTGCCCCCTGCACACAGACTGCCTTGCATACAGACTGTGTCCGCGGTGCGGGGGGGGGGGGGGGGGGGGGGGGGGGGGGGGGGGGGGGGGGG
>JAUMHD010004133.1:0-14306 GCA_032359135.1 Ulvella scutata
GTGTGTGTGTGTGTGTGTGTGTGTGTGTGTGTGTGTGTGTGTGTGTGTGTGTGTGTGTGTGTGTG
This sequence comes from Ulvella scutata, assembly GCA_032359135.1. Taxonomy (NCBI): domain Eukaryota; kingdom Viridiplantae; phylum Chlorophyta; class Ulvophyceae; order Ulvales; family Ulvellaceae; genus Ulvella; species Ulvella scutata. The sequence continues at coordinate 66 of JAUMHD010004133.1, forward strand.
TGTGTGTGTAGGTGTGTACCGGTTGAGAGTATTCGGGGCAGCCTATATACTACAGGATAGCCGATAGGCATGCCGAACAAATCCCTGAACCCTTTCACGCTTAGGAAAGTTGAGGCCAGACCCTGTATGTCGCATTAACAAGCACATGCTTGAAATCAGTACGCAAGATTTTGACTCTCAACATCCCGCTTTTGTTGTGGTGGGCTCGCTATTCGACAATTCGGCATGCTGGCTGTGTTGCGCCCAGCAGCAGCCCTCCAGAGTTTGCAGCGTACCAGAACCACAGACGAGCTTATACGAGACACGTATTGAAGCCTTTTCTGTGCACTACAGGGGATTAATGGTCCCAAAATGGGGCAACAAGGATGAGAATTAGCGTGCACACTGGCCGTGCATCACAATGGAAATGAGTCAGCCACTGGCAGCATCGTACACCTGATGCCCTTTATATGTTAAAACACGCCATGTAAGTATATAATGCACGAGTGTTTGGCGTCGATCATGACAACAGTATTGAGTGCTTTGCTGTTTATGGTGTTCAGTAGTGGAGTAGATCACTAGGAGCACACGAGCGCGCAAAAGCTCGATGTCCAGCTTCCATAACTTGGTTTCAGGATGCATGAACAAGTCAAGCGTGCGACGAGGGGTGTTGTTCGGGCTCAACGTTTCTGAGCGTGAAAGGGTTCATGGCATGCATATCGGCTGCCCCCCCGTAGTATCGTACATGAGGAGTGTGTCCAGGGGAAGGGGGGGGGGGGGGGGGGTTTAAACCCTCCGGTGAAATCCTCCTGTTCCCATCATGACATTCACTTCTAGAATTTCTCACCAGGCGAAGAAGGAAATCAGAAATGTAGTAGCGGACCGGCAGACATCCATAGATTCAATCCACGCATGCATGCAATGCATGCATATTCGATCTAAGAGAGTTGGAGAAAGCGTACTTGCAGCCTCAACAGCCTCCATCTCTTCATCTTCGAGATCCTCAGCATGCCGCGCCCACAGCCTTTGATCCGCGGCATCCAACTCCGCCTGATTCGCGTCCTTTATGTAATCCGAGATCTTCTCCTGCGGCAGAAGATCCTGCATAATGCATGAATGTCATGAATATTCAGCTCTCTGCTCTGTGCTGGCAACTCTACATGAACTTGTGCTTTGACTAGTGTGTACCACGGAATGTTCTTTTCCCAAAGAAAAATGAAAAGCAAACTGAGAAGCAAAATGAGAAGCGAAGGCGCTACACAACGTATACTTGCTGTGGGAAGCAAGTTTGTTATAAAACTCCAAATTTTGTGTCTAGGGTAACTTATAAATACACAGAATGGCCATTGATGGGACACACCTTCATGCATGCATGGACTTCTATGACCAGACACTGAAAGTGTGCGCAAATGTTCAGGTATAACTCCAGAGCATGGCTCATGGGCCCTGACAGTTACTTAACGTGGCTCTCTGGCTGACCTTTGTGCAGTATAGCAATCTGCAACTTACTGGAACAATTCCGCACACTGAGTTATCAGTCCATACTTAGGGTTGTACACTTAGGGTTGTCAGTACATCAAAGAGAGCACAGCATGCATGGGCAGGTCACAGATGAAAACAAACAAGAGAAAGTGAACAACAGCAACATCCCACGTCAAACAAACCGGAAAGATAGTTAATATGCCTGAACCCAAGTGGCATGAACCAAAGCAGCAACAGTTTTGGTCACAGAATCAAAGATTACTGATCCTCAGGTGTAGATCCTCAGATGTAGCAACCGTACTAATGGCTGTCATCGAATGTAATTACTAACGGCCGTCAGCGAATGTATGGCATTCCGAAATGGCACCCCCAAGCCACGCAGTCTAGTGCTCTTACCAGAAAGGTGGTAACCAGAAAGGTGGTAAATTGGCATGGACCCAAATATCCAAAGCAGCCAACACAAAGGAACCATCTACTCACGTAGCCACGTACTATGCCTCAGGCGAATATGACATGCAGATGAGACTCGATGAGGTACAAGTAGGCAAGATTACGTAAGATTACGTAAGTCAGCACCTGCAGGAAAGCTGCGCGCTGAGCGGCCTCGTCCTTGGTGAGGCCAGTGTTGAGGTCGATGTCGTTGGTAGTTGTGGCGCTGCCCACCACCTCGGCCACAGTCTGCAGGCACACCATCAGGGTTATAAAGGACAGACATCAGGTTTACGCTCACACGCACACCATCTGGTTTGCACACACACCATCTGGTGTACAAAAGATAGGCAGGCGCGACAGCTGGTGTGCACACCACACATGTACACACACACACACACACACAAAAACACCACAGCATGCTGAATGGGGATTTCCTGAATGACACCCAAGTGTGTTTTTAGTGCCAATTTATCACCCTGGGGCGATAATAATTAGTTGTCCCGAGTGGCCTGCAACCCGGATAACAGTGTGTGTAAAGTGAGAGGCATAACTCCACAGAATGGCTAATATACCAGCACATCATCGCATGACAATTTAGCTCGCCCTCGCACAAACGACACAGGACATGCCACTACCGAAGCAACGGCAGGGAATCAAGCTAGCATCTCTACCCACATGGTGCCCCAAGCCATAACACTTGAGTATAGGGACTGACTCAAGCCGGGACAACAGTGAATCGTTCTATGTGCCACCGCCCACCCTCCCTCCCCTCCCCCCAGAAGGAATATTTCGCCGAAGTAAGCTCTTGGCCCAAATCCATTAAAAGCAACGATGCATGGGTGCATACAAGGACGACTGATTCCCAAGCTGTCCCTGAATTGGGATCGCAACGGAAAACCAGGCATTGTTTGACCTGGAACTGAACCTGGAACTTGCCTAGAACTGAAACAAAATATAGCCTTTGTAGATAAAGAACATAACATTTGTAGATAAAGAACAGTGGTTCGCGAATTTCATAACTCTGCCTGTAGTTGACATCTAACTTGTACACAAATCAGAGGGACAGTGAGTAGGCTGGCCGTGAATCCTAACCACCAAAAGCAACAAACACCATCAGAACAACCAGTTCACCCGAATTGCACAACAGCACCGTCACGAAAGTCTTTCCCAGCACCCTTACGCAAACGCACATACACGAACCTGTCTCCCTCGGCAGTTGCGCCCACACCTACATGGGGTACCTTTGGCGATGTAGGTTTCTTGACAGTGCAATGAAAGTGGCTACAGGGGTGGCACATGCTACTAGCTGCGCTAAAGTGTTCAGGAATGGAAAAAGACAATTTCTGTCAGCGAATGACCTAAAAGTCTTACAAACCGGAAAGACAGTAAATAGGCATGAACCCAAATAGCCAAAAGCAACTAACACAAACCATCCACAATGACTTAAAAGTATGCATTTGGAGGGGGGGGGGGGGGATATTTGCATTGAATCACGAATTTCTGGAGCGGCCAAGATAGAAGCTAACAACTATTTTGTCTGACAGACGCTGACAAGTTTTCAATATCGGTACCCATGCTTTGCAACAGTACGCATGGAAAAGTGGCCACAGGGGACACCACACTACAGACTACAACCAATATCACAACCAGCCTGCCCCCCAGCTATGCCGCAAGCAAAGGCGAGACGTTGTGGCTACCAGGGTGTGTGTACCTACCTGGCTACGGGGTAGCCGATATGCATGCCATGAACCCTTTCACGCTCAGAAACGTTGAGCCCGCACAACACACCTCGTGGCGCGGTTGACATGTTGATGCAGTCTAAAACCAAGTTATAGAAGCTGGACATCGAGCTTTTGCGCGCTCGTGTGCTCCTAGTGATCTACTCCACCACTGAACTCCATAAATGGCGAACCACTCAATACTGTTGTCATGATCGATGCCAGAGACTTGTGAAATATACTTACATGACATTAAAAAAGATATATTCTTCAGGGACTAAGCCATACTCGGATTCAGCTGCGGCCTCAGCCCCTCAGTGTCGGAAATCATGCAATTCGTTAAACGAGAAACCACCAGAGATCCTTTACTCACCCGGCTCAGAAGCTCAAAAAAAAGACGAGAGGTGGCTCTGGCCGGACCGGGGTTCGAACCCGGGACCTCGCGTTAAAAAGAACTTTTACGCTCACGGGCCCCCGGCTGAGTTTAGGGTCAATCCCAAGACCAATGATATGTTTCAACATATACAGGGGCTCGGGTTTACGATGCAGCTGGTGGCTGAATCAATTCCCATGCTGCTTCATGCCAAGTAAGGGCGCTAATTACATACTCCTTGTTGCCAAACTAGGGGACCACTAATCTTGCAATAAATCACCGAAAACGGTTGAATACTTGTCTCGCACAAGCTAGTATGTGTATCTGCTTCGCTGTCAACTCTGGCGGGTTGCTGGCGGGCGCAACACAGCCAGCATGTCGAATAGAGACAACACGATGAACATGAACGCTACAGCATGCTGCTAAACCTCTGCTGTAGCATTGCAGCTCCAACGTGCTTTGACTTTTACATATGTTGGTCGAAGTACCCACACGTACACCTTCCACAACAAATGGTGAGAGGCATCCTGACATCGCGATGTTGAGCGGCCACATTTTGAATACTGATTTCAATAACGTGCTCGGGATGCATTGCGAGGCCTCAACTTTTCTGATCGCGAAAAGGGTATATGGATCTGTATGGCATGCATATCGGCATGCATATCGGCTAGAATACCCCGGTACCGGGGTGTTTTTGGCTACAGGGGTTTGTGGGGCACGATTATCTGGGCAGCGGGGACACCGCACCTTGAGGCGGCCTTTCAGCTCTTCTCGTATATCTGGAAGTTTTCCACTCCTGCCCGTAACCACATGTGAAGGATCAACATCCTCAGCCCATTCTGGAATGTTCCCCGGGATAGAACCTTCTGATCCACTAGATGCAGGGTCATGCTTTTCCCTTGCAGCCTCCCGCTGTCGCCTCGCCTTCTCCACCTTGTCCTCCTTCTGTCTCCTACAAACTTCACACTGTGAAGTCACACCATGTCTCGCCTTTTCGCTCTGTCTGCTGGTGCGACTTCTGGTGTGAAACAGGGGGGAAACATTTCATTCACTACAATATGGCCTCTTGACGTGATTACCTGGCTGTGAACTGAAGTGTGAAAATTCTCGGCGTGAACATTCATGCTGCAAAAACTCTCAGTGTGAACTATAGCACCTTCTGTCCTCCTGAACAGCCTCGGCCAGAAGCTTTCCCACAGGCTCGTGCGCAGCAGCCTGAACTGCGGCACACACCGCGATGTTGTCAATTCCCTGGCCCTCTAGGATTTCCACCAGCGCCCCCTGTAGCCACCCCCTACCGTGAGTTTCACAGTCTGCTGCGCAGTCGCTACAGTACAGTGCCAACACATCCACAACACCACACAGTAACCAACTCCACAAAATCCTTGCCCATATGTTGGGGTTCTGAGCTGAATTATCACTCAACCATATGACAGGTGCTGCTGAATCCTCCAGCAGCTGATAAACTCTGATCATGCACAAGCTTGCATTTCTTCACACTGCGAACAGAGAGCAGTCTCGCACCTGCTGGGCGACACTTAAGCCACTAAACAAACAAGCCCTCGAGGCCCCCCAGCCACCCCCCTGAATGCCGTCCTCTGGGCGAGGAGCCTCCCAGTCAATCTCCTCCTGTTTCAGCGCATCATCCAGAGGTTTATGTAACATTTGCTCATCTGCAATGAGTAATTTGACATGCGATGCCCCGATGCCATCCAAAAGGTAACGCATGACCGCGTACTCTTCCAGCCGAAACCCTGCTGCAATCATGGCCTGCATGCATTGACCACTTTTCACAAAAAATTTCCCGTTCCGCCACCACCAGAAGTGCTCCAGCACAGAACTGCCCTGTGTTAGGCCATGCATGCTGCTGTCATGAAGTGGAGCATCTGATGATGTATCTGCACTTCAAGTTTGAGAGTTTATTTGGCCAAAAAAAGAGCAAAAACTTGTAGGCAGCTCCGCTGCTGGGAAAGACGTTCGTGATGGTGCTGTGATGCCATACGAGTGAAGTGGTAGATGCTTTGCCTCAGTTATTTCCGCTATTTGGCTTCGTGCACATGCACTACCTATGCAGTGTGGAAAAGTCGCCCCCACGAGGCATACTGGACTGTGCAAGTGCCTGCCTGTTTGTGCCACTGCTACTGCCTCTTTCAATGACACATGGTGTGAATTCACGGTGTGAACGCACCGGGGGGCCGTAGCCGACACGTGTCAGCTCCTTTCGCACGTCCTCAGGAACTGCATCGTTGAGGCTGTAGAGACTATCAAAGGAATATGACTGCTCTTGCAAAGGGTCGGCCTCCGTGGGGTCCCAGGCTGCTTCCGCTTCGGCCTCTTCTCTCGTCATTCCTACACCCAAAAAGAAAATCATTTCAGCCATGTCGTAGTCCATGTACGGTTCGGGTCCACATCTGGTTAGAGTGCGAAACGGGCCCTGAAGTAAAATGCGTTTTCACTTTACATAAGTGAAAACCAAATAAATATGCTTGAACAGAGTCACAAGTAGCCTTTCGTTGGATGTCCAGACAGTACCTACGTTGTGCCAAGCCTTGTGGTCGTGGGACCGTGTTTCGGCATTACAAGTGCAAATTGGTCGAGTCGGCACTGGGGACAACTTTTGTGGTGGTGCTGTTATGCCATGAGAGGGAGGTGGTTGGAGTTGTGCTCACGGTTCATGGCGGTTTGAGTATCTTCAACTGTCTGCAAAGTTACAGGCACAACTCCATGAAATGGCTCATATATCAGCTAATGAACGCAAGGCGGCTTGAGTGTCTTCAACTTAGCACACTTTCTTCCTCTTGAAGAATCTGGGTAGAACAATCCTTGAAGGTTTATTCTACAGCGTACTATAACAAACCAGAAACGTAGTAGACAGGCAAAGTCCCAGGTACATAAAGCAGGAAACATAAACGAACCATCCGTTCACTCGAATGCTAGAACAGTTTCTTGAACAGAGTAGAGTCACTCATAATAGTACAAGCATGGGGCAGGATAATTACAGTAGGTGTGAGCTCATTCATCACCCGTTCTTGCCTACAGAGAAGCGTTCAAAGGGGGCCCAAACAGCTCTCCATGCGTTCAAAACGACGCTGGTGTGTCCGTGACCAACTGAAATCAGCCACGTATTGATGGGTGCACAGGTGCTCGGGATTCATGGCAAATGCAACTGTGGAACAGGAATGAGAACCGGACAACGCACCCCAGCAGTAATCTTCATGACATAGAGCCATTTATTCGAGGAGATGCGCCCTAAGTTGGTAACGAGCTAGACAGAACGGACAATTGTACACACTGGTGGTTCACAGCCAACAGCACAACACGCATCACACAAACACAGGCGCATCATTCTACAACAGGAGGATTGCAGTTAGCACTGCATTACTTCTCTACCGGCCCGATGTGGGAATGACAGATCCTGAAGCAACACTTCAGTATGTCGAACAGAAGAACATTACTTTGGCATCCACAGGGATGGACAGCCCATCGAAAACTTCACCGATCTTGTGAAGTGCCGAAAATGCAGTGAACGGGCACGAACGCAGGCTGAAACCACGCATCAACTACGCAAATGGCAGTGTACATGTATGTGCTCATCTAGAGTGTTCCTTGGTCCAATACTTGCTCGACAAGTGTTCCATGGTATCTCCAGTTGATTAAAGTAAGTGAATGACTCTGTGCTCAGTCTGTAGTATCATGTTAGCTCCGAAGAGGAAACTGGCAGTGCAGCTGAGATCTGGCGCCATGGTCGCCACGAAGCGATGTGGTGTTGAATTGTGCACGCAACTGCAAGCCCGACATACCCGATCACTTCAAAGACAAGATCGGAAAGAACATGGTCATGGCTTGTATGCGCATTAACAGTTTGACGGTAGGAACCGCTATCAAGTTGGTGATTGTAGTGGGTGCGTGTACACCGATGCTCGGGGAGTCCTAACGTACTCTACACACGATGAAGGGCGCACCCAGGTTCATAAGCTCATTTATTGTGCGGTCATCGAGCTCTGGAGGGTCGTCTTGGGTGTCTCGGATAGTCTCAGAGCTTCGAACTACCACTTTGCGGCAGCACACGCCACCTAGAGATCGGCCTTGTGTACGCCACGCTGGCCCAATTGAGTAGCGCCGCTGCGTGCAGCGGCATACGAACGTCATGTTGTGTTACGCCTGTTGCTGAGATGCTCCCTGAAGAGGTGAAGTTTGCACTGACGGTGTTGCGATGGGCACGGTCACAGCCCCGAAATGGTTCCCATGCGTACAACAGGAAGACAACGCCGATCGGTAGGTAAAAAAAATACAGGAGCCAAGAATCTACACATGCCTGGTAAATTGAGTGCAGCGAAAATAGCAAGTGTTGAGGAATGCGGTGTCCGACACACAGCCTGTGTACACACGATTGACGTCAATCAACAAGCGGCACGATCCAACGGCAGACGATACGGCCTACTGTCATGATTCGACGTTGCAATGAGTTCCTGTCATAAAGTTCCCCCCTGCCAGGACCGAAGTTTACCCAAGAATTGGATGATGGCTTCCATGGCGTAAATACACCTGTGGCCATTCATGTATGGGTGTTTCCAGAGATATCTCGATTTACCTTGTCCCAGTCGAAGATCGGCCCATACAAAAACACAAGTTTTGTCCGCATGTTTTCCAGGGCACCTGGACCCACTCGTAATCCAACAAAACAGTACTAGTTGTCACCTGTGCCGTTTGAACGGGCCAGGTGTCCTTGGGCGAGCCACACTGCGAATCGGCGTGTAGTAACCGAGCCTGGAAGTTCTTCTTCATCGGTCGAGACAGCGCTTGCTTTGCCGCAAACGAATAGAATGGTCCGTATGTCATCATTGACGTGTGTCCTTTTTTCTTACCGGTATGGTCAACATCCGTAGGTGTCCAGGCTACGCAAGGGTTATAGACCCCTTGAGTCTGATGCAACACGCTGCTCATGCACAGCCAATTATCGTATGTCACCAAAATGGACGATGCGGGGTCTTTGTGGATCTATGGCGAGCTGATACGCTTGTTGAAGGCAGGCCGCTCAGCCAAGAGTGCTGGTCCCGTTCATGCAGCAATCGAGGCAACCTTGGCCGACATACGACTTCACAAGCCTGAACTATTCATCGGGAGAAATCTAACTGCGTTGAAGTTCGGTGCCTCAGTGTCCAGGAAGCACGACGAAGTCGTGAAGGCCCGCGATGTATTGCGATTGCACTTGCAGAAGATGGGGACACCTTGTTCCGACTAAGCGATTTCCTAGGCCGATTCATACTTGAGTTAAATCGCCTAGTACGTGTGTCTGACTGTCGAAACCATGGTATGTATCAGGCATCCAATAGCTGCCGTTGCCACCGCACAAAGAGGACCTCGGCGAGCACATACCGCTAGACATATTAGTATTCTAGTTGTTCGCGAGAGCTATTGAAGCGCGTGGTAGCCATCAGGATTCGCAACATGGCAATCGCCTTGTGACCACACATGCTAGCCCTGGAAACCTCCAGGCACCGTTCAAGCAGAAACAACCATATGGAATGCAGTGAGAATGCAAAATATAAGTTCTTTCGAGCGCTAAGTGGAGTTTTTACAAAACCAGTGCTTTTTCAGACTGTTTGGGACGTGGTAAGATTCATCGATTGACTTCCACACAACTATAGTAAGGAGTGGAAGTGACTGTTGCTTGCAACGAACGGATGCTTGCAACGAACGAAACCCCGTTACATCGCGACCCCAGAAAGTGTGGCTGATAGGCCATTGGATTTGCGAACCCAGAAAAGGAGCCCCATTCAGGAGACACCAAGCTTCAACGCCAACGGGGCAGCTGGTGTACACTGATTGCAACATTCATGCTGATTGGTCGGAACCGATGCTACAGTAGTAGCCACAGGCACACCTCCTCACCCCCCAGCATGTAGGGAGGTGGCACTCTGCACTGAACTGCCCCAGCATGGCCAGCGCCCACAACGTAGACTTTGTTTACAAGCCCGGCTGCCCTGACATCCCCTGCAACGCTGCCTCGTGTGGCCGTGACATGTCCTGGACCGGGGAGTCACCGTACATGGGGGTATGATGCGGCCGACGTGTGAAGACAGCCGCAGTGTGCGTGTCTCGGTACTACATGTTTTACACGCGTGGCATGCAGAAGTGCCACCCGACTGCGTACCAGATCTGGCACATCGGCTGGCTGTGTGTGACAGGCCTGCTAAACAATTGGGCAGCCCTCCTGCACGCCACAGGTGCATCAGATGCTGTAATATAACTCCTAGACTGGGGATGTGTGGGGGTCTTTGCAGGCCAGCCGCAGCACTGAATGATGCACAGAGACTTGCTGTTTACAGGTCAGCCGCAGAACAGTACTGCTGTTCTGTGGCCGAACGGTACCTGCCCGTTGCGGTACCAGAACGGTACCTGCAGGTCAGCCGCAGAACAGGACATGCTCAAGCAGAAATAAGGCGCCGCTGGCACAGTGGGACTTACCTACAGCCTCACGCCAGCGGCTCTCTTATTCCACCAACGACACCCATACCACCCGCAGTGTGCGTCATGCAGGGAATGCAGGACCTTGGCATGCCACTGCGTTATTCACGGGCACGAAGGGAATTCCGTTGCACTGGCACATCACCAGCGACACGGGCGGCGCAGCAACTGCGCGGTGCAGGAGAGGGGTGGCGCTGGCGCTGCACTGGACTGGCAGCCAGATGGGAAGGGCTACGGAGGGCGGAGTGCAGCCCCACAGCCTGGAAAGCTCGGACCCGCGCATAGGACCTGGAAATGCTGTAAAAGCAGAGTCTGCATCTACTGCTTGCATCATCAAAGACAGGCAAATTCTTCAGGAATTGTCGGGCACCCTTTAACACTTGAAGAGCACATAACAGAGCTGCCGTGGGCGCCAGGAGGCTTGCCCGCAACATGCTGGAGCAACACACAGCGCCTGGAAGCCCTGGCCCATGCTCCACAGCGCGTACATGGCGGCGATCTAGTCGGCATGCTCATCCATGGCCTCAGGGGCGCCCTCTCTCATCATTTCCTTCTCCAGCACATCAGGCGCAAAGCGCACGCGCTTGCAACTGCAGGACACGGGGTCCTGGCTTGAGACCCGCTTCAGAATTCAGTTGCTCCCAGAAAGGGGACCGACGCAGAGGGCTGGGGGGGTGGCGTGGGGGGCTCATCAGCGCAGAGGGAGGCAGAGGGCTTCTCTGGGGATGGCGGCTCAGCAGCTGTGCACTGTGCTTTTGCTGCGCGTGAGCTGGCTGGGAAGTAGGCCCGCTTGCCGCTGAGCGCTGCTGTGCTGGTGCCTGGAGGGTCGAACGGACGTTTCGCAAACACTGAACGCTGGGCACAAGGCGTCAGGTGCTCCACCGCCACACAATATCTCCACGCTCCTCCCGCTCTTGTCACCCTTGTGCCCGCGCACTATGCAGCCTATTTGTCTTCTCTTAGTTTCCGTGCACTCGTTGTCTCTGAATGCTTCTTCGCGTCAATACGGGTGCCCTGCTGATATGCTGTGCTGACATCTGCTCACGGAACGACCGCCTTCGAACCACGCATATACAAGGCCCGGTTTAAAGCATCCAGCGCATCCCACAAAAACATATTTTTGACGGGTACGCACCTTCTTGGCGGCATGCGTTTTTTACAGAACAGGACCAAGCGCAGTATAACGCATAGTATAGAGCCTACTTATATTACACGTTAGACCTTCCAAGAGTATTCCAGGTTGTTTATTCTGTGGCTCATGTTTTGTTTTTATTATTACTTATGTGCCTCCAAGACTCTTCAGGGTTGGTGAAAAAGTAGCGGCCACAAAACCTCACATTTTTTCGAATCCTTCCAGTCTAGTTGAGTTCCAAGCATCCGCGCGCCCTTCGTCTAAAGAGCCATTTAAATTAGTCAGTTTTGGCAACTAAAGTGATTAAGAGAGTATGCCAAGAGGAATTTTCTCCACGATACATGCTACACACATTCCGAACACGCGAACGCGCGTATGTACGAACACGTATGCGACCGCGAAGGTAGGGATGGTACTCGAGAGGGAGGAGGGCTGTTCTGTGCAGAGTTGCAATCCCTACAGAGTGACAGGCCACAGGGGCCCACACCGTAGTCAATGTATATCTTCGTAGCCAGTTTCGAAAAGACTAGACACTGGAACCGTTTTCGTTTTTTTTCTGGCCGTCGTGCGGTTGGCTAAAGGGACAGACAGGTCCAGTGTTTCTCTGGAGAACATTTCCCCCCGTCGTGGTGACTCCCACGCAGACAGGACACATACTTATTCTGTTTTGTTGCCAACCGTCGGCAGTGCTAGTGCCATTTACTTCCTCTGTTGGTCTGTGATATCATTGTGGGCAATTATGACTGATAGTGATGACTCTGTTGAGATGACGGGTAATGGGCCGGCCAAGAAGGTGCCAAAGCTGATCACATGCTTCTTTCGTCGCTATGATCCTAAAGTCGTCGGCTCAGCATCGGTCAGGACAGGACAGCGTTCATTTATCATTCTTTTCAGTTTCGTCGCGGCAGCGACGAGGACCCCGGGACACAGCATTTTAATTTCTGGGAACTTCGTGGTGGTGAGCAAAAAAATACCGGACATTTAATTAATTTCGTCGTGCTGAGGTGTTTGAGGACAGACATTCACGAAGGTATACATTTACTACGGTATGCTGCTCTTTCTAGGCATATTTTTTGAAACCTTGAACACGTGCAAGCTCTCCACAAGCATCATGCATGCCAGCTAGAAAGCAGCTTGACATTCCTAGACGGTTCTACACAATCTAGAGAGTTCTCGAGGAACCCTCAGATATCAGATGAGAGTGTAAAGTTACAGGCATCACGCCATAGAATGGCTCATGTACCAGCAAATCATCGCATGACAACTTAGCACGACTTCGCCCAAACGAAATAGGGCATGCCACAACCAAAGCAACGTCAGGGAATCAAACTAACCTCTCTACCCACATGGTGCACCAAGCCATGACGCTTAAGTATTTGGACTGACTCAAGCCGGGGGACTCAAGCCGGGGGAGAGGTCAGACGAGGACCTAGGTTAAGCGTGTTTGTCTGTTCAGGAGCTGTAGGCTGACGAGTGTATAAGCAGACGACGACTCTAGGTGGGGTATTAAAGTTCTTGTTCTACAAATTCATATAGTCGTAACACACGCAGTTCGATCTTATTTTCTATGAAGGACACAGTAAGTAGAAGTACCGCCCAGCAGTTTGGCGGCGTGATCACGGAGACGAAATATGCCAAACACTGTAGCTGGAAGAAATGAAGGAATGCACAAACGCTCAAACTGTTAACAAACCGGAAAGGAAGTAAATAGGCATGAACCCAAAGGAATGCACAAATGCCAATCTTTGTGCGCGAAGAATAGCTCGCAAACTGGTCGAGCGGTCACAATCATGGAGATTTAATAAAACTGCCCGGATATCATCGAGTCGCCCTTTAATTCACAGCACACCACAACCTTTCTTGGAATCTTCTTTGAAACAACTGATTTGGCAGTCATGCACAGATGCAGGGTCATTGGAGAAACCTAAAAAATTCTGAAACATTATGCCTCATGATAACTGAACCTTACATCAACCTTCTTTCATAGACTTGCATGTTACACCTGTTACAGTGCATGTTACACCTGCACTGTTACACCAATGCATGTTACACCTGTTACACCAACACATAGATAACATCAGCTGTGTGACCCTGAGGTGAAGTGCGCCACTGTTCACAGCTGCAGGTCACTGGGGCACTCCCCTGCCAAGTTCTGGACCTCCTGGCGGTCCCTCCTCATTGCTTCCGAGGGACGCAGCCCTTTGATACTAAACCCAAAGTCTAGGATGGCCACTTTGCCATCTTTGTCAGTGGACAGGTTCCTCTTGGCCACATCCAAGTGCGACACCCCTGCCCTCCAGACAGCCATGAAAGCTTCCCAGATTGCTCGTGTGTACTTGCTGACCGCAGCGTCTGGCACGCACCTATGGTCGGGGGGTTGCAGCTTCCCCATAACGATGGCCCAGTGCTGTGTGTGCAACACAACCACCTGAAATCGGGCATTCAGCTTGGCTCAGGTGCCGTGGCGGGCACGGGTATCGTTTTTGACAACTTGTCTGCCACTGCCAGCCAAATTATTTAACTTCTATCATCGCCAACCCGGAAAATCATAAATTGTTGCATGTCATAGTAATTGCCCCCCATGTGCCATGATGTTTCCGTTGAATGCGGTTGGCGCGCGTGTGTCATGCGATCTGCTCAGGCTAGCACTAGGGAGC